>CM064565.1:23139293-23164293 GCA_032716605.1 Paralithodes platypus | reverse complement strand
AAAATCGACCAATAAATTAACCCTCCCCCTTATTTAGTATATATATATATAAAGTAAGTAAAATATACAAATATATATATAAAGTAAATAAAATATACAAATACAAAATAAGTATATACATTAATATAAGTGTATGTATGTATGTATGTATGTATGTATGTATGTATGTATGTATGTATGTATGTATGTGTATGAAAGTATGTATGTATGTAAGTATGTATGTATGTATGTATGTATGTAAGTATGTATGTATGTATGTATGTATGTATGTATGTATGTATGTATGTATATATGTATGTATGTATGTATGTATGTGTGTATGTAAGTATGCATGTAAGTATGTATGTATGTATATATATATGTATGTATGTATGTGTGTGTATGTATATATATATGTATGTATGTGTGTATGTATATATATGTATGTATGTATGTGTGTATGTAAGTATGTATGTATGTATATATGTATGTATGTATGTGTGTATGTAAGTATGTATGTAAGTATGTATGTATGTATGTATATATGTATGTATGTATATATGTATGTATGTATGTAAGTATGTATGTATGTATGTATGTATGTATGTATGTAAGTATGTATGTATTTAAGTATGTATGTGTGTATGTATGTATGTATGTATGTGTGTATGTATGTATGTATGTATGTATGTATGTATGTATATATGTATGTATGTACTCTAGCACTTACCCCCAGTGTTCCTTTTATATTCAAATACAAATATAACTATAACAAGATGCTCCCTATAAATGGTCTCTCGTTTGTTTCCGCCCGCTTTGGCTATTAAAATAAATGCGCCCATTTGCTGTGGGCGGGTTTTTTTTTGGGGGTGGGTGATTTTTTGTTTAATATTTGTGCTGTTTTGTAATTGTTGTTGTTGTTGTTTGTGTGTGTGTGTGTGGGAGAGAGAGAGAGAGAGAGTGTGTGTGTGTGTGTGTGTGTGTGTGTGTGTGTGTGTGTGTGTGTGTGTGTGTGTGTGTTTATGTACTTACTCTAGTTACTTACTCTAGTTGTATTTCGGGAGTGAGCATGCTCGTTATTTTTTTTTTTTTTTTTTTTTTTTTAAGGTGACAGTTACAAAGTGGTGTACAATCTATCTTATTCTAGTTACATTGTAGTTTATCTTATTGTACCAGTACCTCCCTACAATCAACCTAGTTGTTCCCCAATTCGTCCCTCCGCCACGACCATTTCAAAGTCCAAGTCTCTCACTCTTGTCCTCTGTAGCGGGGAGGACCTTGTACCCCTGAGACATAGGAGTGCAGACCTGAGAAGAGAGAAAGAGAGCCGGCATCTCATCCAAGTTATGACTTGGCTTCTATGCTGGCGCTTTTTCTCCGATATTTGTTCAGCTAATCTGGCATAGAAGACACTTGCAGAAGGTCCCATACCTCCCGATGATGAGAAGACCAGAGGAGTAAAGCTTCCTTGATCCCTGTTCAAAATTCTTTCTTCATAAGCGCGTTTTTTTCTCACTTTCGTTTCTCAAGTATGCCGCCTTGTGTCCTCGCTCACGATATGTTTGTGCTCTGTGGTTGAAGATTCTGATGTCGAAAAAGCCCGTTGTCCCCTCGTCCAAAAACCTCGAGCACTTACGTCCACTCTTGCTTCATTTGAAGTATTTGCAGTATTGTGGGCCAAGCGCTGTCCGTCCATAGGCAGAAGTTCCGGTTCGATTCTGACATCATGGCACACCTCGTCCAGCATTTGTGCAGTGATGTCTCGTACTTCATCATGCCGGATACAGATGAATCCTCCTTTCTTACAGGTCATACAGTGGTCTGAGTTGTTTATTTCACCACATGCACATTTCAGCGGCAGGTTCGAAACTGGCCATACCTCAAGGCTACGGCATCATTGAATTCTTGTTTATTTAAGCTGAAGCCTTTCTCCTTTATTGGTAATGATGTGAGCCAATTTGAAGACCCCGTGTCTTGTGCCATCTCAACTCTCATTTTCAGTTCTTCCCTACATCTGGTCTTAATTTGTTCTAGGCTATGTTTCTGTCTCTCTTCTCTGCTCTTTGTAATTTCCTGTCTTGCATTTCGTTGTTCCTCTTCGTCCACCTCATCATTTTCATTTTGCTCCCGTATTTTTTCTGTCAGAGACGTAGTAAGTTTAAGGGAATTTTGGTCGTTATTTCCCGCCTCCTATATGTGTAGGTGTTATATGTATCGTTGGAATGGCTGTGGATGTGTGTGTAGTCTGTATTTTTAGCCAATTGGCGACATCGGAAACGAAGGCTTAGGGTGGATCTGTATGGTACCATTCTCACTATAGACGGTACCGTCTCGCCCGAAGGCTTAGGTAGCCATCAGCTTAGGTGAACCATATGATACCCATCTCGCCTTGTACCATTTTTGCCAACCCCAGATGGGACGTCACAACGTCGTCCACTTATTCCAGGTACCTATTTACAGCTAGGTGAACTGAGGCTAACACATGAAAGGAGACAAGCCCAATTTGTCTCCGCCCAGCCGGGGATTGAACCCCCGGCCCCTCGTGTGTGAGACGAGAGCTCTACCACCAGGCTACGGGCTGTGTGTGTGTGCTTGAGTGTGTGTGTTTGAGATAGAGAGTGTGCGTGTGTTTAAGTGTGTGTGCGTGTTAGAGAGAATGAGTGTGTATGTGAATATGAGTGTGTGTGTGTGTGTGTGTGTGTGTGGGGGTGTGTGTGCGTGCGTGAGTATATTTTTCCCATGTGTACAGAAACAAATTGGTACACTACCTAACGAGTGTGCCCCCCCCCCCCCCATTGAAAGAGCAATAGAGAGGTTCATGTACTGTATGTGTGTGTGTTTGTTTGTGAGAGAGAGAGAGAGAGAGAGAGATGTGGTAATAATAACACCAAATAACAATCATATTAATACTAGTAACAATAATAATATTACTCAAAATAATAATAATAATAATAATAATAATAATATTAACCAAAATTAAAATTATAATGATAATAATAGTAATTTTTGGTTATTCTACCTTAAGGGGAGGCAGACCGTTTTTCTGGACCCCCTTCTCCCTAATGTTTAGCCCCACTAGTTTTGAGATTATAAGACGCTCGGCCCATTAGTTTGGCGATTTTAACACCTTTCGCCCCATTTCGCTTTCAACTTTAAGACCTTTCGTGCCATTTAGGTGCCGATTATTTCCTGGCGAGCGATAGCGAGCCTGCAATTTTAAGAGGAACCGGGACATTTTTCTACCGAAAAATGTACAAATTTATCTTGAAGGGGGGTCTAGGGGGTGTTTTTCTAAGCTTGATGGAGGTCTAGGGAGGACACTAACAAATATATGAATAAATTAATTAATAGACCAAACAAACGGTCTGCCTCCCCTTAACTACAAGGTCACATACGACCTTTGGCGACCGCCAAGTGCCTAAGTTCCCACCTTATTACATATGCAGATGTACTGGGGTAAATACGTGTAGGCCAACACAAGCTGATAGTTGAGCAGCCTGGCTAGGGAGGCACCACGCTACAATCCCTCTCCATCTGGGAGTATGATTAAAACTTTTGGCCGAGGTACAGATAATTTTGAGGGTTCGTCGGGGGAAGTTCGGGCGCGTGTAGGGGCATTTATCCCCCCCCCCCCCCATACCCCCCCCCCCCGTGTTTGTGAGGTGTTTGTGAGAGCTAGCTGGATTATTCTCAGTGTAAGTGAGACACAAAGAAAATCAATAAGAAAGGCCAAGCAAATGAAACAGAAGTTCCAGCGACTCCTTATCAAATGCCTACAGCCTCTCCTGGATCTAGCCCTGTTCGATTGGTGCCTACAATCTCCCCCAGGATATATATATATATATAACTCAGCCAATTTCCACTTTACCATTAAGCCTGATCGGCCATTTAATTCCTCCATTATAATTAAAGCAGTGGCTGGG
Source organism: Paralithodes platypus (assembly GCA_032716605.1). Taxonomy (NCBI): domain Eukaryota; kingdom Metazoa; phylum Arthropoda; class Malacostraca; order Decapoda; family Lithodidae; genus Paralithodes; species Paralithodes platypus. The sequence continues at coordinate 23,160,391 of CM064565.1, read as the reverse complement.
ACATTAAAGGGATATCATTGCCATTCGGGTTTAAGGGGGTAGTGCTTGGTTTTTGGTCTATATATTTACTTATTTTTGAGTTTCCTCGCTAGACCTCCATCAAGCTTAGAAAAACACCCTTTAGACCCCCTTTCAAGATAAATTTGTACATTTTTCGGTAGGAAAATGTTCCGGCCAAAGGCCGGTTCCTTCTAATATTTGAGGCTCGCTATCGCTCGCCAGAGAAAAATCGACACCTAAAGGGCACGAAAGGTCTTAATATTAACAACAAAATTAGGCGAAAGGTCTTAAAATCGCCAAACTAACGAAACGAACGTCTTAAAACCTCAAAACTAATATGCTAAACATGAGGGAGAAGGGGGTCCATAAAAAGCGAGTAGTACCCCCTTAATGAATGAGGCCTGTTAATTCCACAGAGTTACGCGCCACCATTCACAAATCCGGATACAATGGCCCATATTAATAATAATAATAATAATAATAATAATAATAAAAATAATAAATAATAATAATAATAATAATAATATATATAAAAATAATAACAATAATAATAATAATAATTATATATATAATAATAATAATAATAATAATAATAATGATATATATAATAAAATAATAATACAAATAATAATAATAATAATAAATAACATATATAACAATAATAATAATAATAAATAACATATATAACAATAATAATAATAATAATAATAATAACTAATAATAAAATAATAATAATATAATAATAATAATAATAACAATAATAATAATAATAATAATAACAATAATAATAATAATAAATAATAACAATAAAAATAATACCCGGTAATAATAACAATAATAACAATAATAATAATAATAATAACAATAATAATAATAATAACAATAATAACAATAATAATAATAATAACAATAATAATAATAATAACAATAATAATAATAATAATAATAATAACAATAATAATAATAATAATAATATTAAACAATAATAATAATAATAACAATAATAATAATAATAATAACAATAATAATAATAATAATAGTAATAATATATATACTGTTATTTTGTATTAGTATTAGTTTTAAGATTTTAAGACGATCCTTCCATTAGTTTGTCGATTTTAAGACTTTCGCCCCATTTCTTTTTCAATATTAAGACCTTTCGTGTCATTTAGGTGTCGATTTTTTTCCTGGCGAGCGAAAGCGAGCCTGTAATTTTAAGAGAAACCGGCCTTTGGCCGGGACATTTGATGGAGGTCTAGCGAGGAAACTAAAAAATGTATGAATAAATGAATTAATAGCCCCCAAAACCGGCCACTATCCCCTTAACCCTTTCACGCATATGACGCGATTTTGAGCCTATTAGGGATACTTTAAAGCCTTTGTTACCATCAGCGGTATATAGAAACCGTTAGTTTAGTTACTTCAACCTCTGCAGATGTCTTTGAGTTAGCTGTGTTGAGCCTATTGGGGATACTTTAAAGCCTTTGTTACCATCAGGGGTATTTAGAAACCTTTAGTTTAGTTACTTCAACCTCTGCAGTTGTCTTTGAGTAGCTGTGTTGAGCCTATTGGGGATACTTTAAAGCCTTTGTTACCATCAGGGGTATTTAGAAACCTTTAGTTTAGTTACTTCAACCTCTGCAGTTGTCTTTGAGTTAGCTGGGGTGAGCCTATTGGGGATACTTTAAAGCCTTTGTTACCATCAGGGGTATTTAGAAACCTTTAGTTTAGTTACTTCAACCTCTGCAGTTGTCTTTGAGTTAGCTGTGGGCAGAAAACTAATTTTGGAGAGGTAATTATAAGAGTGAGAGAACTCTATTTCTTATTGCTAATCTGGCAACCTCTGCGTCATAAATGCGTGAAAGGGTTAATGAATGAGGGTTGTAAATACCAGGGAACTGCGCGCCACCATTCATACATCTGGATACAATGGCACATAATAATAATAATAATAATATATATATATATATATACTGTTGTCTGGTTCATAGTAATCTGGGTAATAGAAGAAGTATTAGTTTTGAGATTTTAAGACTTTCGCCCCATTTCTTTGTCAATATTAAGACCTTTCTCCCCTCTCTCTTTGGTTTTTATCCATTCGGCCCCATTCAGCCTACTGTTTTAAGACGTTTACTCCCATCCAGGTGTAGATTTTTTTCCTGGCGAGCGATAGCATTGCATGGAGAAATCCGGCTTCGCCGGAAAAATTTTTCTATTGAAAAATTTACAAATTTAGCTTGCTCTCAAAATAAAAATATATACTGTATATGGTGGCTCGCTACCGCTCGCCAGGAAAATATTGACACCTGGATGGGGGTAAACGTCTTAAAATAGTAGGGTGAATGGGGCCGAATGGATACAAGCCAAAGAGAGAGGGAGAGAAAGAGAAAACAAAAGCGAGGTGGGCTGCCTTAATGAACGAGGACATAATAATACCAGGGAACTACACGCGCCACCATTCATAAATCCGGATACAATGATGTTATTTTTGTTCATAGTAATCTGGGTGATAGAAGAAGTATTAGTTTTGAGATTTTAATTAATTTATTCGTTTATTTTTTTAGTTACCTCGCCAGACCTTCATCAAGCTTAGAATACACCCCCTAGACCCCCTTTCAAGATAAATTTGTACATTTTTCCCATCATGCTTAGAAATACATCCCCTAGACCCCCCTTCAAGATAAATTTGTACATTTTTCGGTAGAAAAATTTCCCGGCCAAAGGCCGGTTTCTCTTAAATTTACAGGCTCGCTATCGTTCGCCAGGAAAAAAATCGACACCTAAAAGGCACGAAGGGTCTTAATATTGACAAAGATATGGGGCAAAAGTCTTATAATCGACAAACTAATGCAAGGATCGTCTTAACCCTTGTCTAGCGGGGGTGGACTTAAGTTGGGCTAGAGAACCAAAGACTATGTGGCGGGGCCCGACTTAAGTCTGTGTGCAATTTTTGAGCAATAATGGCTCTGGGAGAGAGACGGGCGATGGGAGGAGCGTAGGTCGGCTCATGACCGCTCGGCACGGGTCCTGCGTGACTACTGACATCTACTCCACACACACCCACACTTACTATCTCGCTACACAGGGAATTATGTAAGGAAATTACCGTATTTTAGGGATTTTCCCTTCGTCTTGCACGATCGTTCCAAGAGAACGCGTGGTCGTAGAAGGATGGTTCTGGTGTCATTGGAAAGCTCAATTAACGCCCTTTCAGGGATACATAATTGTATTACGCTCTGGCTCTTGTTTATGCATGACAAAGAGAACGGAAACAAGGTCGTTTAGGGTAAAACCACCCGCTTGGCGGGTAGTAGAAGTTACTGACGGGCCCGCTCGTAAGGCGTTAATAGCCCCCAAACCGGCCACTATCCCCTTAATGAATGAGGCCCTTGTAATACCAGGGAGCTACACACCACCATTCATAAATCAGGATACAATGGTCCAAATACTGTTGTTGTTGTGTTCATAGTAATTTGGGTAATAGAGGTACTGGTTCATTATATATAATATACATATATATATATATACTATATATATATACTGTATATATATATACTGTAAATGAGTATGTTTCTTTATACTTTATATTTGTTTTTATTATTTAATTTGTTATTATTGTTTATTTATTTATTTATTTTTATTTGTTGGTAAGAAAAAATTAAAACAATCTGCAAAAAGTTGAACCAAGTGTGTGTGTGTGTGTGTATATCTATCTATCTATCTGTGTGTGTGTGTGTGTGTGTGTGTGTGTGTGTGTGTGTGTGTATCTATCTATCTGTTTGTGTGTGTATATATCTATCTGTTTGTGTGTGTATCTATCTATCTGTTTGTGTGTGTGTTTTTTTTTTTTTTTTTTTTTTTATTAGTCAGTCAGTAGCCAGCCCTTATTCCCACAAGGGGTAGGGAGGATCAGCAAGAGCCATGAGAAAGGAACGCGAGGAACCCTACTAAACCCCGGTATTGTAAATCACTGGTTGAGGGTCACTTTCACAACAAATCCTTGAACGGAGTGGGTCGTTTTTCTGGTCCCCTTTCTCCCTCATGTTTAGCCCCATTATTCTTCAGATTTTAAGATGTTTTCCCCATTAGTTTGTCGATTTTATGACCTTTCGCCCCATTTCTTTCTCAATATGAAGACCTTTCGTGCTATTTAGGTGTCGAATTTTTTCCCTGGCGAACGATAGTAAGCCTGTAATTTTGGAAGAACAAAATAATCCAGAAGGGGAATCTAATGGATGTTTTTTATAAGTTTGATGGAGGTCTAGGGAGGAAACTAGACATATAATGAATAATAAATAGGGTCGTAGTGCTGGGTTTATGGTCATGCATTGATTTATACATTTATTTTTTAGTTTCCTCGCTAGAATACAATGACCCAGTGCGCTCGGCCACTATAACTGTGTGTGTGTGTGTGTGTGTGAGTTTATTTTGTTTAGATAAGCTTTCGTAATTTTTGTCTAGGATATGCATACGAGACAAAAATATACCAGTAAATCTAAATACACACACACACACACACACACACACACACACATATACAGTATATAAGGAACATTAGTTGTTGTTACCTTAAGGGGTTAAGATTTGTTTTAATGTAATTGGTTGATAGAGGGTTCTGGTAGCTTCTCTTATAGACTGGTAGATAATTGCCGCCACCACCCTTACCACTTATATTTAGGGTAAAGGACACTTATTATCCAGCCACTAGTTTATTATTAAATAATGAAGACTTTAACTATGAACCAGGAACAAACTTAATGAAAATAAACACCATGTGAGGAAGAGCACTTTATTAACACCGTTTGGCATATAGCTTCATCAGGCCATCGTCATTGGCCTGATGAAGCTATATGCAAAGCGTTGTCAATAAAGTGCTCTTCCTCGCATGGTGTTAATTTTAATTTTGTCTACTTTTCAAAGTATATTTTTATCAAACTTAATGACTACAGGGACAGATGTACGGTTGAGGTTAATACAGGGACAGATGTACGGTTGAGGTTAATACAGGGACAGATGTACGGTTGAGGTTAATACAGGGACAGATGTACGGTTGAGGTTAATACAGGGACAGATGTACGGTTGAGGTTAATACAGGGACAGATGTACGGTTGAGGTTAATAAGTTTTGTCAGATATTTCACAAAGTTTCGGACACTGACTAATATTCTAAGGGATAAGCACTTTTCCCAGTAACTATAAACATACCAATAACACTTTTTGAGCGATAACCACTGGAATCTATGACAACACTTACTACCCCCGATTACATAAGAACATAAGAAAATGGGAGTCTGCAGAAAGCCGATTGGCCTAAGCAAGGCAGATCCCTGTCCCACACAACCCCAAATCAATTACAAAGCCCAATTATAGGCTCGACACTCTAATACCCTGAGGATCATCTTACCAAAACGGTTAGAGATTAACGCAGGATTATGGGGGTCTGCAGAGCGCTGATTGGCCCAACCCGGCTGATCCCCCTTCACACCCAACCCTTCTCGTCCATATGCTTATCCAATTTTATCTTAAAGCTCCCTACAGTTTTAGATCCCACTATAGCACTTGGTAGTCCATCCACCCATCTACAACTCTGTTACCAAACCATATTTGCCTATATGCTTTCTGAAACGAAATTTATCTAATTTGAAACCATTGGTACGAGTTCTTTCGCTATCACTGAGCTTTAGTACATTTGTCATGTCCCCTTTGTTAATCCCACTAACCCACTTGAACACCTCTATCATATCCCCTCTAACTCTGCGTCTCTCTAACGAATGTAAACCTAATTTCTTCAACCTTTCTTCATACGGAAGATTTCTAATATTATGGATCATTTTTGTCATTCTACGCTGTACTCTCTCCAATGAATCTATGTCCATTCTGTAATAAGGACACCACTAATTGTACTAAATATTTACAGGGAGAATATATTCATACCTCTTTTGGAGTCCAAGCCCTCTCTCTGTCTAAGTGAACTAAAAAACCTCTCTCACACTTCTCTCTTCCCTTGTCCCCACACCCCACTGAGGTGATGGAAAATCCATGAACATTTCCGCCTCACGTGGGCCTGGCCTGTTGACCTCATGAGTGCTTGACACGGGCAAACAACACCAGGAAGTCACATTGATATAACCGCTAGATTGTACAGTCACCTGCTTAAATACTAATTCACTGCAAGTAAATTTCCTTAACGTTTTATGAGTTGTAATAATTATTTATATAATATTTACCGAATATATCATGAATATATATATATATATATATATATATATATATATATATATATATAATATTTTTGTGATATGACCTAGCCAGGGTTCGAACCTAGGCCAGTAGTGCAGCATTCCAACACCTTAACCACTAGGCAACCGAGGAGCTTAAAAGTAGTGGCTTCATTTGGAATCTGATTCTATCCACCACCACCCGCTCCGACTCATGGTCATGTAGCTTGGTACCATACACACATACACCAAACACTAGCAGCTAAGTACTCATGGTCATGTAGCTTGGTACCATACACACATACACCTCACACACAAACACTAGCAGCTAAGTACTCGTGGTCATGTAGCTTGGTACCATACACACATACACCTCACACACAAACACTAGCAGCTAAGATGCCATACACACATACACCTCACACACAAACACTAGCAGCTAAGTACTCATGGTCATGTAGCTTGGTACCATACACACATACACCTCACACACAAACACTAGCAACTAAGTACTCGTGGTCATGTAGCTTGGTACCATACACACATACACCTCACACACAAACACTAGCAACTAAGTACTCGTGGTCATGTAGCTTGGTACCATACACACATACACCTCACACACAAACACTAGCAACTAAGTACTCGTGGTCATGTAGCTTGGTACCATACACACATACACCTCACACCTCACACACAAACACTAGCAACTAAGTACTCGTGGTCATGTAGCTTGGTACCATACACACATACACCTCACACACAAACACTAGCAACTAAGTACTCGTGGTCATGTAGCTTGGTACCATACACACATACACCTCACACACAAACACTAGCAACTAAGTACTCGTGGTCATGTAGCTTGGTACCATACACACATACACCTCACACACAAACACTAGCAACTAAGTACTAGAGAAGGGTACTTGTAATCTGTGGAACAGTTAAGGCCTCACTGAATAAATAAGTAGAGTCCCGATATATTTATTATTTTTTTGTGGTATGACCCAGCCAGGGCTCGAACCCATATATATATATATATATATATATACTGTATATACACTGTGTTCTTTTCTGTGTATACACCCGTTGTTTTCTTTGTGCACATACATACATACATACACATACACACATTCAGTACATACATTCACATGTACACACACATACATGCACACATACATACACTGACAGACATATATACACACAAACACTGACACACATATACCCAACACACACACACACACTGACACACATATACTCACATACACAAACACTGACACACATACACTGACACACATACACACACAAACACATATACACACAAACACTGACACACACACAAACACTGACACACACACATACACTGACACGCATACACACAAACACTCACACACATACACACACAAACCCTCACCCCCATATACAAACACGAACACTGACACACACATACACACACTGACCCACATACAAACAATGACACACATACAGGGGAGGTGTGGCAGACTGGTCTTGCCACTGGACTGGTAATCCAATGGACCCGGGTTCGAATCCCAATATGTCAATGGGAAGATATTATTAGGATGGAATTTGTGCTGTACCTAGTTTCAGTGCATTACCACAGCATACCGAAATGCCAAAAAAATACCCTCATTGTTCCCTGATTAAATAGCACTGTATGAATATTCCCATGTTCAAAATATGCTACAGGGGGGCAATGTCTAGTGAGTTAATTGCTCAATAGGTGGCGTTCTGAGAGTGAGGGTCCGAGTCTGAGAAGTGAGACGGTGAAGCGCGGAGGCTGAGCAGCTTCAGAGATGGGATTGCTTCGAGCCAGGGTGCTTCGCATGTCTCACTCCCTGGACTGGAACAAGACCTCACGGGCCTCACCGTGTTCAGCGGTTGAGTGTGTAGGCTCTCAGCCTTTGCCAGAGAGGGAGTAGTTGGAATATAGAAAAAAAAAAAAAATACTCAGTAATATATATATATGATAATAATAAATACACATGCACACTGACACACATACACAATACACATATATATATATAAAATAATAATACACAATAATAATAATAATAATAATAATAATAATAATAATACTTATACTAATTGTTATACCAGGGTTTTTACCAGGTTTGTATATTGGTTATAGCGAGTTCTAGCTGACTGGGGAATTGAGAGGTCACACAATACATTCATAGAAGTCAAATAGAGGATATATATAACACCGAGTATAATTATATAGAACAGTTTTATTTAGCTTTAACTCTTGCTTATACTTGCATCGATAGTTACATAAGAATTAAGGGGGGTGACCTGCTTTTTGTTATTTCTGTCCTTTTCTCTTTCTCTGGCTTGTATCCATTCGGCCCCATTCAGCGAACTATTTTAAGACGTTTATCCCCATCTAGGTGTCGATTTCTTCCTGGCGAGCGATAGCGAGCCAGCATTATATGAAGAAATCCGGCTTCGCCGGAGAAATTTTTCTATCGAAAAATTTACAAATTTAGCCTGCTGCAAAAATAAAAAATATGCTGGCTCGCTACCGCTCACCAGTAAGAAATTGACACCTGGATGGGGATAAACGTCTTAAAACAGTAGGCTGAATGGGGCCAAATGGATACAAGTCAGAGAAAGATAGTGCAGGACAGAACCAAAACAGGTGACCCCCTTAAATGATAATGTAATACAACAACATTTACTATCCTAGCACGATTGAGGATCTAGAAGGAGCTCAGGTATATCAAATAGGTATAGCTTGCCTCTTGTACAATATATAACAATAACATACTATTAACACTGATGAGTCTGATAACTGTGTACTATTAAATATTTATATATAACACTTTGAGCACGTAATGGACAAGGGTTTACACTGAGTCAAAATATAATGGACTCTAACTTCATAAGGTAGAGTCAGTGTGTTGAGACTAACTTCATAAGGCACTGGTGGTAATCTAGGTAGATTCAGTGTGTTGAGACTAACTTCATAAGGCACTGGTGGTAATCTAGGTAGAGTCAGTGTGTTGAGACTAACTTCATAAGGCACTGGTGGTAATCTAGGTAGAGTCAGTGTGTTGAGACTAACTTCATAAGGCACTGGTGGTAATCTAGGTAGATTCAGTGTGTTGAGACTAACTTCATAAGGCACTGGTGGTAATCTAGGTAGAGTCAGTGTGTTGAGACTAACTTCATAAGGCACTGGTGGTAATCTAGGTAGAGTCGGTGTGTTGAGACTAACTTCATAAGGCACTGGTGGTAATCTAGGTAGAGTCGGTGTGTTGAGACTAACTTCGTAAGGCACTGGTGGTAATCTAGGTAGAGTCAGTGTGTTGAGACTAACTTTATAGTAGATTAATATGTACTAATGATAATTAGGCAGAGTCAGTATCTTGGGACTCTAACTCTATAGCACACCTTACGCACTGGTGGAAGTTAGGCAGAGTCAGTATCTTGGGACTCTAACTCTATAGCACACTAAATGGTTGGAAGTAGTCAGTATCTTGGGACTCTAACTCTATAGCACACCTTACACACTGGTGGAAGTTAGGCAGAGTCAGTATCTTGGGACTCTAACTCTATAGCACACCTTATGCACTGGTGGAAGTTAAGCAGAGTCAGTATCTTAGGACTCTAACTTTGTAGTACACCTTACGCACTGGTGGAAGTTAGGCAGAGTCAATATCTCGGGACTCTAACTCTATATCACACCTTACGCACTGGTGGAAGTTAGGCAGAGTTGATATCTTGTGGACTCTAACTTTAGATACCTCGTCACTGGTATCGACTTGATGCAGGTTTTCTATCATAACTCCAGAATTAACACTTGGAGTAAAAAGTTGAGGTAACAGCTTGTAGTCGTCTTAGTCTCCGTTGGGCCGTCCAGGTTGGCCTGTCGTGTGGATTAGTTGTTTAATTTACAGATGGGTTAATGGGTATAGGGTCTTGAATGAGGCTCCTTAAGTATCATGACACTGGGCCTCATCGGACAAACGCAAGTATATTTTTAGCAGGGGAGCTAGGGATACTCGACTATCCTGACCGTTATATTTACCGGTGATTAAGTTCTGTTCAGGTACTCTTGGTGTAGGGTCTTTAATGTAATGCCTATGTCATGACACAGTAACAAGATAACGGGTTAATGCAAAGGAGATAATATGATCATGACCAATATTATGTTCCTCGACTACCACTGACCTTTATAAGAGGTTCAAAGAATTTGGGGCGGTGTTTAAACCTTTTAATTAAAATTGTCTACTAACATGTCAGTAAACAAAAGTACTAAGGGCTTCTGTATGCAGAGTGCCGGTTAAGGTGTCTCGCAAAGCCCTGTTACTATTCGAGTGACCTCGACATGACTAGTATCCTTCGGTAGTAGAAGTTGCGGATTTAATTATAGAAGTCAGGTGGGGACATGTCCGCGAATTTAGACTTCTATTACTAAAAGTGTAGCCTATTATTGATTTCGATGTTATTACTGTATCATGACACGTAAATAACAAAGATTCCTTAATAGGGAAAATAATTCCTCAGGCCTATTGAGATATTAGGCATGCCTTCAATCTACTGAATGGGAGGGTAATTCTAGAGATATCATCACTAACATGTCAGTGTTGTAAAAGCCCTAGAATTGCTTGCCCTGTTCAGCTTTTATCGGGATAGTGACGACTTTAGCTGAGAGGTCCCGGGGTAGATGTTATGGGGTCAAAAGGTCACAAGTCAGTCGGGGCGGATCTAAAGTGATTAGGAGGGTCCCCTTAGAAGCTGGTGGCCTGGTGATTTGGCCTTTGGGTGGAAGCAGGGCGTAAGTGCCTGTTTCTATGATGGTGATGGTGCTCCTTCTTTCCCTGGCTGAATACTAATTTTCTTTTAATAGTTTTTTGTGTGGGTGATGGTATATTAATATTCTTTCCGGGTGTTAAGGGAAATTCTGTTACAATGGCGGCAATCCGGGCATCTCGTCTGATGTTCGTAGGGGGCGTGAAAGTATTATTATTCTGGAAGTAGTGCTGTGTATTCTTTGTGGAATTCCACGAATTGTTCTGTACACGTGGCATCACTCCACGGGCCTATTTTGTTGTTGTTAATGTTATTCTATCTTCCTCTTCTGTCTCGCCCTTTGTTCTTCTTCTTCTCGTTCTCTTTCTTGATGATGTGATGTAGTTTCGGGATGCGGGGCATTGTGTTTATTTGTTTCTTTCTGCTTCCCGTCTGTGATTGTCCTCTCGGTTCTAGTTTAATTATTCCTTTCATTTGTCCCGGAAATTGTTCTCTATGGTGGTAGCCATCTTGTCTTCTTGGTTTGTTGTTAATTCCTTGTTGTTTAGGCTTTAATGTTGCCGTCTCGTCTAACTTCTTATCTTCCATCCTCTGGACGTTGGTCTTTCTGGTGGTGGTCTGGGGGTCTGGAATGTAGTGCCTGGTGTTTGTTCTTTCCCTACTTCCCTTGTCTATCCTTATTCTTTTTGTTTTAGTTTCTCCTCTTCGTTCTTGTCTTCCCGTCTCTTCTGCATCTTGTTCCTCTGGAGTTTTCCTTTTTCTATTTGTGGGTGTCTTCCTTATTAGCGTTATTTTACTAATACTTATACTAATAGGGTAGGAATGATTCGACAGTTGTTTGGAAGTTTATTCTGTATTTAGCAAACTTAAAAGCAATTAGTATTCCTTTTAGCGATTGATTCTCTGTCCGGGTCGAAATACATTCAAACTGAAGAGTTGAATACTTACGATAATACAACATATATTGCACCTCAGAATGTTAAGTTCCCATTACAACCTATCTGTACGATGGCTATTCAGAGCTTTGACCTACTTCAACTCAGATCCAAAGACATAACAATTTCTTTGCGCTAACAGAAACTATCATGAAACAAATATATCATTTATTACGTTATTAGATATTACGCATGATCGATAGCATGGTTTCGATGAGGTGATATCTATAGTGAAAAATATAGTGTCCGTTTAACAAAAGATTTCCAAATGTGGTAGGCCTGATTACTAATTCTAACTATTTCTCAAGCTTCTCAAGCGACCTCGCTGGTGTAGTGACTAGCGTCTCGGACTTCCACCCAGAAGGCCCGGGATCGCGCCCACGCTCGGCGCATTAAAGATTTTTCACAAGCACTGAGTCGTTACCATCCCTCATGAGCAAGGGGATGGGGTAGTAGTACAGGACCCCAATGGAAATACGCCTAATCGGCCTTATTGGGCTATCCTTAGCTGGCTTAGCATGCGCTAGCTTTAAGAACTATTATTATTATTATTATTATTATTATTATTATTATTATTATAATACTCCTCTAACACAAACCATAACTTTCTAGCCCACATAAGCTGTAGGAATTATTTCATTATTCTCTATTTATCAGACCGAGTTAGATTATAGTCCGCTCGTCTGATTGATCTAGACTCACGGTTAGCTGGGTACCTACGCCCTTAACCAACTTTTACATAATTCTCCTCAATAATTTGGTACGTACGCCCTTAACCATTGAGCCTAGACTCTTAGACAGTTGGGTTCCTTCCCCCCTAACTCTCACTTATATAAACCTGTCTAATATGTCTCCTAAATATCTATACAATACTCTTAGGAATTATCACCCTATATTTATTTATATTTTGATATCTCCTATAAATGCCTACCACTATTTCTTACCTGGATAACTTGTGCTATACTAACAATGAACAAGCTATACTCCAACTCTTTGTGGTTTATTACATCTATCTATCTATATGCTCAGGCCCAATCCCCATTTTGGGGGTAGCCGACTCAAGACAGAGCAAGAACAGGGAAAACACAAAAACAACATAAACAAATAAATAAACACAGATAAAAAAACACAAACTCTCACACATCCAGGTCACCCAGGAGAAGACCCAGAGACCAGGGTAACCAAGGTCGCTCAAGCACTCCCACGGCCCCTGACAACCCGGAGAGGTTCCGATCTCGGCAGGCAGACATGCAGCGGAGCCAAAGCCACAAGCCCTCCCACCACACTTCCAGGCACACCCTTCATATTAATCGTCTCCCCGGGCCAGGCGCCTGATGGACTATTATCTAGTCCAACTTGCGCCCGACCCCTTACTCCATTATTACATAATTTTTCTAATTAGCCTATGTGTGGATTGTGGAGCTCAAGACAGTCTGTCAACATCTCTCTTTAATTATGTTCTGGCCTATAAGAGTCTTCTTCTTCGCCATCTATTCTTCGCCATCACCACCCCTGGGCCGGCCAGTATACGTGGTAGAACTTCTCCGTACCATCCACCACCTGGTTTATATTCTGGATCGCCTGTGACACCGTATACAGGCGGGCAATATGACTGCAAGTGGCTGGATATTTCAGGTGCACTTGCGCGGCAGCCAAGCGGTTTAATTTGTCTTTGCTCTCTTGATAGGCTGCCTCTCTACTGTGTGGTAGGCCTGGAGTCTTCTCTTGTTTTATCTCCCCATGGTGGTTGGGAAATATAAGTGTGGTTATTGCCTTCAAAGAGAAATTGTTGCTCAGGCTGCCTCCGGGCTTCGTCTGAATCCACTGGCCCCGCCCACCTCCCTTTATACCCACCCTCCCCGCAACGCTGGCCTGTGAATGGCTGAGGCGCGTGCTGGGACTCGTCAGGGCAGATCCGGGATCTTTGAAGTGAACGCTCGCCCTTCTCCGTGCTACTTTCGCCGTAATAACTTCCCGGCAGCGTATTTGTGATGTTTTTCAGTGGCTGACGGGAATAAGAAGATGGCACCATGGCATCAGAACGCTAATTGCCGGGATAGAATAATATGGGAATGGACGGAGGGCAACTTATGAGCCGGGCGTTTGGAAGGTGGTGAGATTCGAGTGTCGAGGTGCGCTGAGGGAGGCCTGTGATTGGCTGAGAGTACCTGGTTGCCATGGTAACAAGTAGGGTAGCTAACCTGGTGCAAATCCTGCTGGCACACCTGAGTAAATCCCACCTTCTGATTACTCCTTCAATAATAACAACAACATGTACGTATGGAAAGCGAGAGAATGACTAAGAGGGTGTACGAGAGCGAGGTGGAAGGACAGAGAGGGAGAGGTGGAAGGATGGAGTGAGGAAGTACAGTATATGGATGAAGGCGGTGCTGGTTGGGAGGAGGGGCATCGACTGACTGGGGACAGAGGTGCATGGGGGTGTTTCATTCGTGGCCACACCTTCGGGGATCACGGCGTCAGGCAATAGATAGATAGATAGATAGATAGATGTACCCAAGGTGTATAGACCCAGGTTGAAAAGGCTCAGTATAGGGAGAGAGAGAGAGAGAGGCAGCTTTAAGGGGTGGGTGGGTGTGTGTGGGTATCTAAAATAACCCTAAGATAATACACTAGGGAGAGAGGGAGAGAGAGACCGATCAACCCTCACTCAGGGATAGATTTTCTGTCAATACGTAAAGGGAAAGAGTAACAAAGTCGAGAGAGACAGAGAGAGAGAAAGAGAAATTTACATATGCTTACATACAGTAGATACAAGAGATAGAAAAGAGTAGTGAAGGAAAGTAAGAGAAGAGTAAATGTGGAATTTGGAAGGAATATAAGTGTAAAGTGGAGGGAGTGTAAGAAACTGTTTTGGAAAGAGGTCAAGAAAGTTAGGGAAGGTAGCAAGGGAAACAGTAAAGTGGCCCTCACATAGTCAGGAGTGCGAGCTAGTGGGAGTCTAACAGGAGTCGCTAGAGTCACTAGGAGTCATCGATTTTCATCGCGAGTGAGTGGGAGTCTAACAGGAGTCGCTAGGAGTTGCTAGAGTCACTAGGAGTCATCGATTTTCACCGCGAATAGGCCCGCAAGTCCGAAGTTTCCCCTACTCCTAGTGACTCCAGCTCTCACTCCTGACTGTGTGAGGGCCCCTTAAGGGTGTTAAAGATAAGAATGGGCGAGTGATAGCCGAGAAGCAAGAGAGAGTCGAAAGATGGAGGGAACACTTCAAAGAATTGTTGAACGTAAGGAATGAAACGCCAGCAAACATAGTTGGATGGGGTATGGGAGGGAGAAGAAGAGAAGTAGTGGAGGAGGAGGTGGGGATCAGGAGGTCAGAAGTGTGTGAAGCCTTAAAAAGAGTGAAGATGGGAAAAGCATCAGGAATAGATGGAGTGTGTGGGGAAATGCTGAGGTTTGGTGGTGAGATAGTGATCGAATGGGTATGGAAAATGTGTAAACTAGCATGGGAGAAGGGAAGTACGCCTGATGACTGGAAGACAGGCATAATAGTCCCCCTGTATAAGGATAAAGGGAAAAGAGGAGTGTGTGGTAACCACCGGGGAAGATGTACAGTAGGGTAGTGATCGAGAGAGTGAGAGCGAGAACGGAGAAATAGGTAGGTGACGAGCAGGGCGAGTTTAGGGAGGGAAGAGGATGTGTAGACCAGATTTGTGACTTGAAATGTGTTGTGGAGAAATATCTGGACAAGGGACAAAAGTTGTATGCTGCATTTATAGACTTGGAAAACCCTATCACAAATTTGGTAGGGAAGGTCTGTGGAAAGTACTGAGAATATAATTATGGAGTAGATGGCAAGTTACTGAAAGCAGTGAAGAGCATGTATGTGGGTGCAAAGGCATCAGTATGTGTGGAGAATAAACAGAGCGAGTTCTTTGATCTGTGTGTTTGGTTAAAGCAAGGGTGTCTGATGTCCCCATGGTTGTTCAATTTATATATAGATGGAGTCATGAAAGAAATACAAGGAAGAGCAGTGGATGTTGGTGTATCTCTGATAAGGGAAGGAAATGAGTGGAAGTTGCCTGTACTGCTGTTTGCTGATGATACAGTTCTGATAAGCGGTCAGCATGGAAGTAAAGAAGTCCTTGCATAACAGTGTAGTAATCCCGACATTTAATATACGGGAGTGAAGCACAGACGTTGTTGGAGAGACACATACCAAGGGTGAGAGGGGTGGAAATGAGATACTTGAGAATTGCGTGCAGAGTTACATGGAGGGATAGAAGTACGAGAGCGGTGTGGTGTGGATGTAGATGTGCTGGAAAGTGTGAAAACACCTTGAGATGGTTCGGCCATGTGGAACTTATGGGAAGCGAGAGAATGACTATGAGAATGTACGAGAGTGAGGTGGAAGGACAAAGAGGACGAGGTAAACCGAGAGAGAGGTGGAAGGATGGAGTTAAGAAGTATATGGATGAAGGCGGTGCTGGATGGAAGGAGGGGAATCGACTGACTGGGGACAGAGGTGCATGGGTGCGATTCGTTCGTGGCCACCCCTTCGGGGATCACGGCGTCCGGCAATAGATAGATAGATAGACATAGATACCCTGGCCGCACAGATGTTACGATCCCAGCGAGGTGGTCAGGACTTAATTCTAGTAAAAAATAGCGAACCCGAAAGTAAGGGAAAGTGGAAGGAAAGGCTAGCATAGAGAGAGAGAGCAGCTGGTTTTAAGACTGTGTTATTGTGTAATGTTATTTGTTTTGAGAGAGAGAGAATGATAGTGTGAGATTGAGAGAGAGAGTGTGTGTGTGTATGTATGTTAAAATAAGAGAGAGAGTGTGAGTGTGTGTGTGTGTGCATGTGCATGTGAATGAGAGAGAGAGAGAGAATCCTATTATGTAGTCTTTATTGCACTTAAGGGTCCTATAGCTGTTTTTTTAAGAAGCTAGCGAGAAATTCTCCCTACCAACAATTCCTTGAGACCTCTGGTGGACGCTTCTGAACTAGCGCCAGAGCTACGACTGTAGACATCACTATACCCAACACCTTGGATATGCACAGTTTATCTCAATTTTTGTGTGATTCTACACGTTTTTATTATACAGTATACGACTACACTAAGTGCTTATATAGTACAGTAATAAAGGGAAAGTCCATATGCAGCTGATAATGACTACAAACATAATTATAAGCTGATTAATTATCGTAACAAAATTGGCGGGAAAATACCTGCTGACTTTGTATTGTAAATATACGTTATTTATGAATATGGCTGATTTTAAAATATATAAAACAAAAGTATGCATAGACCAAAGTATGTGTCAGCAACAGAAATTTCGACTAACTGCATATATTATAGAATTGTTGAAGTAGAGGGAGGGTGGATAGCTCCGCGATGTCGCCCATTTCCCACAATGCACCGCGGTAAACCTTGCGTTCAGCAGCGCCTCTATCGGCCACTGTAGGCATTTACTGGTAGGGAGAATTGACTCGTCCCCATCTTAAGGGGGGTAGTACTCGCTTTTTATGACCCCCTTCTCCCTCATGTTTAGCATATTAGTTTTGAGGTTTTAAGACGTTCGTTCCGTTAGTTTGGCGATTTTGAGACCTTTCGCCTTATTTTTTGTCAATATTAAGACTTTTCATATCCTTTAGGTGTCGATTTTTTTCCTGGCGAGCGTCAGCGAGCCTCTTATTTTAGAAGGAACCGCGAAACATATTTCTACTGACAAAACATAAACAATTACATTTTGAGGGGGTCTAGGGGGCGATTTTCTAAGCTTGATGGAGGTCTAGCAAGGAAACTAAAAAAATATATGATTAAATAAATATATAGACCAAAAAACAAGCACTAACCCCTTAAGGGGGGTGACCTGTTTTTGTTCTGTCCTTTTCTATCTTTCTCTGGCTTGTATCCATTTGGCCCCATTCAGCCTACTGTTTTAAGACGTTTATCCCCATCCAGGTGTCAAATTTTTACTGGTGAGCGGTAGCGAGCCAGCATATTTTTTATTTTTGTTTGACAGCAGGCTAAATTTGTAAATTTTTCAATAGAAAAAATGTCTCCGGCGAAGCCGGATTTCTTCATATAATGCTGGCTCGCTATCGCTCGCCAGGAAGAAATCGACACCTAGATGGGGATAAACTTCTTAAAATAGTTGGCTGAATGGGGCCGAATGGATACAAGCCAGAGAAAGAAAGAAAAGGACAGAAATAACAAAAAGCAAGTCACCCCCCTTAAGGGCGGCATTTAGTTTGCTCCCTAGACCTCCATCGAGCTTAAAAAAACACCCTAAATATCCCTTTCAAGAAGAGGCCGGTTCTTCTTAAACTACAGGCTCGCTATTGCTCGCCAGGAAAAAATCGACACGTAAATGGCACGAAAGGTCCTTATATGGAAACAAATAATGTGGCGAAAGTCTTATAATCGCCAAACTAATGAGCAAAACGTCTTAAAATCTGAAAACTAATGGGGCTAAGCATGAGGAAGGAGGACCAGAAAATCGAACCATCTCCCCTTAACCTCTTCTGTACCATTGACGTTTTTAAAATTGAATTCTAGCGATATTTAGACGATTTTGTGGAGTTTAAGAGGGATCTGTGGTAATACAAAAAATGGTTAATTGAAAGAGTTCAAAGCCTGTTTATTGTTGGAAGCCCTTATAAGAGTTCAAAGCCTGTTTATTGTTGGAAGCCCTTTTAAGAGTTCAAAGCCTGTTTATTGTTGGAAGCCCTTTTAAGAGTTCAAAGCCTGTTTATTGTTGGAAGCCCTTTTAAGAGTTCAAAACCTGTTTATTGTTGGAAGCCCTTTTAAGAGTTCAAAGCCTGTTTATTGTTGGAAGCCCTTTTAAGAGTTCAAAGCCTGTTTATTGTTGGAAGCCCTTTTAAGAGTTCAAAGCCTGTTTATTGTTGGAAGCCCTTTTAAGAGTTCAAAGCCTGTTTATTGTTGGAAGCCCTTTTAAGAGTTCAAAGCCTGTTTATTGTTGGAAGCTCTTTTAAGAGTTCAAAGCCTGTTTATTGTTGGAAGCCCTTTTAAGAGTTCAAAGCCTGTTTATTGTTGGAAGCTCTTTTAAGAGTTCAAAGCCTGTTTATTGTTGGAAGCCCTTTTTAGAGTTCAAAGCCTGTTTATTGTTGGAAGCCCTTTTAAGAGTTCAAAGCCTGTTTATTATTGGAAGCTCTTTTAAGAGTTCAAAGCCTGTTTATTGTTGGAAGCCCTTTTAAGAGTTCAAAGCCTGTTTATTGTTGGAAGCCCTTTTTAGAGTTCAAAGCCTGTTTATTGTTGGAAGCCCTTTTAAGAGTTCAAAGCCTGTGTATTGTTCGAAGCCCTTTTAAGAGTTCAAAACCTGTTTATTATTGGAAGCTCTTTTAAGAGTTCAAAGCCTGTTTATTGTTGGAAGCCCTTTTAAGAGTTCAAAGCCTGTTTATTGTTGGAAGCCCTTTTTAGAGTTCAAAGCCTGTTTATTGTTGGAAGCCCTTTTTAGAGTTCAAAGCCTGTTTATTGTTGGAAGCCCTTTTTAGAGTTCAAAGCCTGTTTATTGTTGGAAGCCCTTTTTAGAGTTCAAAGCCTGTTTATTGTTGGAAGCCCTTTTTAGAGTTCAAAGCCTGTTTATTGTTGGAAGCCCTTTTTAAGCTGAACCAAATTGTCCAATAGTTGCCAGAATATAATGAAAAGGACGCCACCGGTACTGAAGGGGTTAAATGTATGATATAAAGGTAATATCTATTATATCAAGTTTTAATACACACATAAACACACACACACACACACGTGTATATATATATATATATATACTGTATGTGTGTATAATTTATACAGTATATATACAAGGATTTTCGTATTATATTGTATTATAAAATACAATTTCAGCTGATATTCCAATCTCTCTCTCTCTCTCTTCTCCTCCCTTCCACACACACACACTCTTGCTCTCGTTTTTTTCACTTTCCGTTCCATTACCTCTTATCGCTAGCTCTTTTTCCGTCTGTGTCAGTTATACCTTAAGGGAGCCCACCTCGCTATGTTTTTAATCTTTCTCTCCCTCTCTCTTTGGCTTGTATCCATTCGGCCCCATTCAGCCTACTGTTTTAATAAGTTTACCCCCATCCAGGTACTTACTTACTTACTTTTGATACTTTTGATGTGTTCGCCACTCTTCTAGCGGCACCAAGGAGCGCGACGCCCCTCGTTATGGGTGGTGATTTGGTGCAGTAGACTGTTTGAAGCGACAGCTCGCTCCCTCGCGAGGATGGGCTCGTCTGGCACTTTTTGCAGTTCGACATCGAGGGCTCTCTTGAAGTTGTCTAACGAGATGTCCCTCATGTCTCTTACTCGCCGTGGGAGTTTGTGAAGAGACGTGGGCCTCTGTGTGATAACCAGCCCTCTCGCAGAGAGCCCATAGCACCTCTGTTATTCATCCGGGGGATTTCGCATTCCCAGCCTCTCCTATCACTGAATTTCATGACTATCGGAGTATGTAGGTTTGGTACTAAACCCTCTGCGATTTTCCACGTGTATATTATTAGGTAACGTTCTCTTCTACGTTCCAGTGAGTACAGATTCAGTGCTCTTAAACGCTCCCAATAGTGTAGATGTGTTATCGAACTTATATGCGTAGTGAAATTTCTTTGTACACTCTCTGTCATTTATTTCACCTGCTTTGTATGGGGATGTTAATATGCTACAGTATTCAATACAGGTGTCAATATGTTCCTGGTGAGCGGTAGCGAGCCAGCATATTTTTTATTTTTGTTTGACATCAGGCTAAATTTGTAAATTTTTCGATAGAAAAATGTCTCCGGCGAAGCCAGATTTCTCCATACAATGCTGGCTCGCTATCACTCGCCAGGAAGAAATTGACACCTGGACGGTGATAAACGTCTTAAAACAGTTGGCTGAATGGGGCTGAATGGATACAAGCCAGAGAAAGAGAGGAAGGAGAGAAAGAGATAAAAAAGCAGGTGACTCCCCTTAAATCAATATCCAGTTTTCCTCCCCCCCCCCCCCGTTTTCTTTCTTTCAGCCCCCCCCCCCCTCCTCTATCCCCCTTTGGAATTTTTGCGTAGAGGAATTTTGGTTCAGTTTCCCTGGCGAGATATTTCCGTTTTTTGTTTGTTATTCTATTTTGGGGAAGATACGGATACAGGCTTGAATGCTTGGTCGTATTTACGTACACACACACACACACACACACACACACACACACAC
>CM064565.1:23084293-23134293 GCA_032716605.1 Paralithodes platypus | reverse complement strand
GCAACGAGCGGTCTCCTCCCTACGTCGGTTTTTCCAACTAACTTCTCTCTTGATATTCATAGCTAACTAGGTCCTCAATTTTCTCAACCCCCACAAGATGAAAAGTCACTTCCAGGATATTTGATTCTATTCCAGTTACTGATAGCTGGAAAAGACCTCTGGTATGATCGTCCCTTAGTTACTGGAAAGACCTTTGGATTTACATGTGCGTTTTCTCTCCACAGGCGACAATCCGGAAGACAAACCCCACAAGCGTTCTAGCATCCGTATGGGCATGAAGCTCTTCCAGGTGGCTACGGGCAACGAGCGGTCTCCTCCCTATGCCGCCTTCTCCAAGCAGCTCCTCCTCTCTGATGGACAGGTGGACGTTGAGGCCACGCTGGACAAGGCGGTCTACGAGAGAGGCGAGGAGGTTAACGTCAGCGTCTCCGTGGCTAATCATTCGTCTAGGAACGTTCGCAGGATAAAGGTAAGCATATTTAAAGGAGGGTCACCTGCTATATTTGTTCTCCTTTTCTCTCTTTCTCTCGCTTGTATCCATTCGGCCCCATTCAGCCTACTGTTTTAAGACGTTTATCCCCATCCAGGTGTCGATTTCTTCCTGGCGAGCGATAGCGAGCCAGCATTGTATGGAGAAATCCGGCTTCGCCGGAGAAATTTTATTATCGTAAAATGTACAAATTTAGCTTGCTGTCAAAAACATTTTAAAAGATATGCTGGCTCGCTGCCGCTCGCCAGGAAAAAAAAGACACCTGGATGGGGGTAAGCATCTAAAACAGTAGGCTGAATGGGGCCGAATGGATACAACCCAGAGAGAAAGGGAGAGAAAGAAAAGAACGAGTTGGGAATTGTTGATCAGCTATAGGATCATCCATATGTAATTGAATTATAGTATGTTGAGAAAGGACCACGCTGGACAAGGGGGACTACGAGAGGGGCGAGGAGGTTAACGTCAGCGTCTCCGTGGCTAATAATTCGTTTAGGAACGTTCGCAGGATTAAGGTACCGTAAGCATATTAGGGGAGATCTCCACTTAAGGGATTTTTTTCTTGACCCCTTTCACCCTCATGTTTAGCCCCATTGCTTTTGACATTATAAAACGTTTGCCCCATTAGTTTAGCGATTTTAAAAACTTTCACCCCATATTAAGACCTTTCGTGCTATTCAGGTGTCAATTTTATCCTGGCGAGCGATAGCGAGCCTGTAATTTAAGAGGAACCGGCCTTCGGCCGGGAAATTTTTCTACCGAAAAATGTACAAATATATCTTGAAAGGGACTCAAGGGGGTGTCATTTTAAGCTTGATGGAGGTCTAGGGAACAAACTAAATACCTCCCCTTAAGGTTGAGAATAATACAGCTCTCCCTCGATTTACGATCATGTTCCTGAAAACCCAATCTTAAATAGAAAAATCATATAGCCAACCCTAAAATTACCCCCCCCCCCCTCATTGGCCTGACCCCTGCTAACGACTCGCCAAAATGCTCTGGACCATTACCTTCTACTCTTACTATTAATTTCTGCAAAATTTGTGGCCTTTCCTCTAACTTCCACTCTGTTGAACACCACCTCTCACCTGCCAACCCTGATCTTCTCTTTATCACCGAGACACAGTTGTCTAGGACTACTGACAGCAAACCCTTCTCTGTACCCTTCTACTATCTCTATCCTCAGTTTCAAGACAAAGGTGGATGTTGTGTCTATGTATGCAACAATCTTGCTTTCTCTCGTGTTCCCAACTTTGACTCTTCTGAATTCTCAGTTCTCTGGCTAAAGCTTTCTTGTCACTCTCAAACTAAATATGTCTGCGCTGTTTATCTCTCCCTTAATTCTACTGAGTATACAAAATTCTTTGACTATCTAACTTCTAAAGTGGAACACATTCTATCCATCTCTCCTTTCGCAGAAATCTCCATCCTAGGATATTTCAATGTTCACCACCGCCACTTTGGATGATTCCGGTGCTATTCCTCCCTCTCCACCCCCCTCTCTCCTGCTTATGCCTTACATCATAATCTCTTTCATGGATGTACTTTCATGGATGTACTTTCATGGATGTACTTTCATGGATGTACTTTCCACCCTCTCTCGGCCTAATACTAAGAAG
Organism: Paralithodes platypus; assembly: GCA_032716605.1. Lineage (NCBI taxonomy): Eukaryota > Metazoa > Arthropoda > Malacostraca > Decapoda > Lithodidae > Paralithodes > Paralithodes platypus. Next base: position 23,132,187 of record CM064565.1, on the reverse strand, counting down.
GCATACGGATCGGACGGTGTTCCTCCTATTGTACTAAAAAACTGTGCTTCCGTGCTGTCTCTCTGCTTAGGCAAACTCTTCCATCTATGTCTCTCCTCTAACCTCTTTCCTTCATGCTGGAAGTTTGCTCTCATTCAACCTGTCCCAAAGAAGGTTGACTGCTCTCAACCCTCCAACTATCGTCCAATTGCTCTCATTTCTTGCATATTTTAAGTTTTATAAACTATTCTTGCCTCACAATTTCTTAACCATTTATCTTCCCATAAACTACTCTCACACCGCCAGTATGGCTTCCTTAAGGGCCGCTCTACTGGTGATCTTCTTTCTTATCTTAGTAACTCTTGGTCATCCTCCATTCGGGACTTTGGTGAGATATATTCTGTTGCGCTACACATATCGAAGGCCTTTGATAGAGTCTGGCACAAATCCCTCATTTCCAAACTACCCTCCTATGGTTTCTATCCCTCCATCTGTGCCTTTGTCTCTAATTTCCTTTCTGGCCGCTCCTTAGCTGCGGTTGTGGATGGCCACCGTTCACTTCCTCAACCTATCAACTCCAGTGTTCCTCAGGGTTCTGTCCTTCTCTTCCTATTATTATTTAACAACCTTCTCAACTGCACCTCCAGCCCTATTCATTTATATGCGGACGACTCTACATTACACTATTCAACTAGCCTTCCACAACACCATTCACAGCTGGAACTCCAAAACTCACGTAAGGAGGCCATAAAACACCTATCTTCTGATCTCTCTACTATCTATAATTGGGGCAGAGAAAACTTTGTTACTTTCAATGATTCCAAAACCCAATATTTTCATCTGTCTACTCGGTGCCCCCTTCCAGAAAACTATGACCTACTCTTCAACAACATACAAATTAACGCTTCATCTTCTCTGAATATTCTTGATGTCTCTTTTTCTTCTGATCTCTCTTGGAAAGATCATATTACCACTCTTGCTAAAACAGCTTCCCAGAAGCTGGGTGTGCTCAACCGTCTCCGAGGGTTCTTTACCCCTGCACAGCTCCTTGCTCTGTACAGGGGCACAGTGCGGCCATGCATTGAGTATTGTTCACATGGGTGGGGAGGATCCTCTCACACAGCACTTCTAGACAAAGTAGAAAGGAAAGCCTTCCGTCTCATTTACTCACGTCCACTCACCAATTCTCTGCAGTCTCTCTCTCTCCACCACAATGTTTCATCTCTCTTAGTATTTTACTGCTATCACAATAATCAGTGTTCCTCAGAGCTCTCTCAGTGTATACCACCCCCTCTTCGTAGAGCACGTACCACCCGTCTTGCAACATAATCACACCCCTACTCTGTGCAACTCTCCAACCCAAAAGTGAAACGATATTCTCAGTCTTTCTTCTATTTAACAGCCGAGCTCTGGAACTCTCTCCCAGAATCAGTTTTTCCCTCTTTCTATTACTTAAATTGCTTCAAACTCCGTGTGTCCAGACATTTGGGCTCGAACATTCCTTGATTTTGGCCCTGTCACTCTTATCAACTCTGGGGGAGGCACTCGTTACAGACAGTTTTGCCCTTTGTATCCCTCATCCACATTAAAAAAAAAAAAAAAAAAATGCACACTGGACCTAAATTTCATCAACAATATTCCAAATTCTATACATCTTGTGTGTGATGTGGAGAATAATATTGACAATATATTATCTATCTTTATATCTATCTATCTATCGATCTATCTACTATCTATCTATCTATCTATATACTCAGGCCCATTACCCATTTATTTATTTTTTATATATATATTTTTTATCTGGGGATTGCCGACTCAAGACAGAGCCTCTAATGTAATCACAACTACTCCGCAATAATAGCCCACCTATGTGCTAATGACATCAACCTTCGTAATTAGCGAGATACACGTAATTACCCCCCCCCCCCTCCCCCCATCATACTGATAACTCGATGTAATTACCTCTTAAATAATTAAGGGGGTCACCGGCTTTTTTATCTCTCTCTCCTTTTCTCTGGCTTTTATCCATTCGGCCCTATTCAGCCTACTGTTTTACGACGTTTATCCCCATCCAGGTGTCGATTTCTTCCGGCTTAGCCGGAGAAATTTTTCTATCGAAAAATGTACAAATTTAGCTTGCTGTAAACAAAATACATATTCAGTATATGCTGGCTCGCTACCACTCGCCAGGAAAATATTGACACCTGGATGGGGGTAAACGTCTTAAAACAGTAGGCTGAATGGGGCCGAATGGATACAAAGAGAGAGGGAGAGAGAAAAAAAAAGCGATATGGGCCCCCTTAATTACCTGTTAAATAATTAACCCAGAGATTAATGGCAGCTCTGTCACAACGTTTAATTTAAGGGGAGATGGGGCGTTTTTCTGGGCCCCCTTTCTCTCTCGTGTTTAGCCCCATTAGTTTTGACATTTTAAGACGTTCGGCCCACTATTTTTGGCGATTTTAACACCTGTAGCTCCATTGCGTTGTCAATTTTAAGATCAATCGTGCCATTTAGGTCTCTATTTTTTCCTGGCGAGCGATTGCGAGCCTGTAGTTATGGCCGGGATTTTTTTTTACCGAAAAATGCACAAATTTATCTTGAGGATGGGTCTATGAAATATGTTTCTAAGTTCGAGGGAGGTCTAGCGAGGAACCTAAAATATAAATGAATGAATTAATTAAAAATAGCAGCCAATCGCCCCTTAATCCTAAATTACCTATGATAGCTAACTGTCCAATTCACGCCCAGGATTATTATCACGAGTTTATGATGGCTAGACGCAACGTATATATATATATATATATATATATATATATATATATATACTGTATATAATTATGTTGATAGATAGATAGAAAGTGTGATTGGTCAATTGATTGATAGAGAACAAAATATTAATATGTGTTTATTATAATTACCATTTAATTTTATAACTATATTATTGCCTAGCTTACTCATACGTTTTCAATTTGTTACACACACACATATACCCACGCACGCACGTACACGCACACACACACACATATACCCTAGCACACACACACACACACACAGCCACGCACGCACGTACACACACACACATATATATACCCTAGCACACACACACACATAGCCACGCACGCACGTACACACACACACACATATACCCTAGCACACACACACACACACATACCCACGCTCACGCACACATACACACATAGCCACGCACGCACGTATACACACACACACATATACCCTAGCACACACACACATACCCACGCTCACACACATAGCCACGCACGCACGTACACACACACACACACACACATATACCCTAGCACACACACACACACACACACACACACATACCCACGCTCACACACACACATATACCCTAGCACACAAACACACACACATACCCACGCACGCACGTACACACACACACATATATCCTAGCACACACACACACACATAGCCACGCACGCACGTACACGTATACCCTAGCACACACACACATACCCACGCTCACACACACACATATACCCTAGCACACACACACACACACACACACACACATACCCACGCTCACACACACACATATACCCTAGCACACAAACACACACACATACCCACGCACGCACGTACACACACACATACACTGATAATAATAGTTATAATAATAATAATGATAATTATAATAATAATTTTATAATACTAAATTTTATTTCCACAAATAGTGGTTATTCTTGTTACATTATTTACAATACATACAATATTTATTGGAGGAGAGAGAGAGAGAGAGAGAGAGAGAGAGAGAGAGAGAGAGAGAGAGAGAGAGGGGTCAGTAATGGCAGGTAATAAAGTATAATGGAAGGGGAGTAACTCGGTTGAGAGAGTACAAAGGAGTACAACATTCAAAAGAGTACATAGGAAATCAAGCAACAATAGGTGTTGCTACCCCTCGAGATTACTTGCTCTCTAAGTTACTGCTGTTTTAAGCGCTCAACAGTTTCTCAGAGAGGATATGATAAAGTGTGAATTCAATTAGGTAAATAAAATAACATTACAGTACTAAGAAAATAATTTATTTATTTACAAATGCAGTCATCCATGGGTTTCGGGCAAGGTGCTTGTCTAGGCGAACTTTAAAAGAATCAACGGTGTTGCCAGTCTATAACATCTGGATGATCTCGGGGAAGCCCATTCCACAGATTGACAACTCGATTAAAGAAGAAGTTCTTAAATTTATGCGAGTTAAATGATTTACCAATGATTTTGTAACCATTTCCCCTTGTGCAATTTGACTGGTAGATTGTAAAATAAATACTACAATTCAAATTGTCGATGCCTTTGATGATCTTGAAAACTTGAAGGAAGTCACCTCTTAATCTCCGCTGTGTTAGTGGAAAAAAAAAGATTCAATTTCTCAAGACGCTCCTCATATGGTTTACGCCTCAAACACGGTATAATTTTGGTAACTCTACATTGAACTCTTTCTAGTTTGTCTATATATTTTTGGTAGTAGGGGCACCAGGACTGAACGCAATATTCCAGAAGTGGACGGACGAACACATTGTAAAGAGTGAGGATTACATCTTTGGATTTATGCTCAAAAGATCTGTCTATAAAGCCTATAATTTTATTTGCTTTCAAACACCTTCTGTACATTGTTGACTAGGTTTTAGGGTACTCGATATTGTTTCTCCCAAGTCTGTTTCTCTGTCTACTCTCTCTAAGCTGGGTGCCATTGATAGAATAATTTGCTTTCTCATTTTGGTTTCCGATGTGAAGTACTTTGCATTTATCTTCGTTGAAGCTTATTTGCCAGATTTTAGCCCAATGTGACAACCTATCTAGATTGTGTTGCATATCTTCAACATATTCATTTGTGAGTACAGTATTTGCAATTTTTGTATTATCTGCAAACTTTAAGATTGTACAGGTTAGACCGTCGTCTATGTCATTAATGTAGATTAGGAAGAGAATTGGCCCCAATACTGATCCTTGAGGTACACCGCTAGTTATATTGGTCCATGTTGATGCTTTCCCATTCATGACTACTCTTTGCTTTCTTTCTCCGAGCAATTTTTCTATCCAATTCAAAACATCGCCTTGTGTTCTGTACACATTTAGCTTCATTAACCCTTAAAAAGAGGCTCACCACATAAGTAGAGTTGAAAAAACTGGCAAAAAACGGGTGAAAAAAGGGTGGAAATCGAGTGAAAATGGGTGGGATAGTAATGATCCATACGTCCGACATCTGTGGCCTCCCGGCCCACACTAACTCCAGTTCCCCCACCGCGCGTGAGGATGACAGTGTAACCAATAGTTCGCTAAAAGTGAGCAAGGTAGCAAAATCAGCTAAACTTTCATCTTCGAGGTAACACTGTCAGTGCTCCACGAGTGCTACGTAGCTGTATGTGGCGTCATTGTGTAGCGATTTCCACCTAGTTTTCGGCGCAATACAGTTCCTTTCATACTGATGGTTGATATAGCAGTCAGAACGGCCCAGAAAGGCCCAAAACGGCCACAGAGCACCCGCTAGAGAAGGGTTAATAAGCGACTGTGCAGAACTTTATCAAAGGCTTTTTGGAAGTCGAGGTATATAATATCTACAACTTTACTTTGATCATACAGATTAAGGATGTCATGGAGGAAGTCTAAAAGGTTGGTCAAGCAGGAATGATTATTTCTAAAACCATGTTGGGTATTCTTTAGTAGTTGGTTTTCCTCCAGGGGGTTTACGAGTCTGTCTCTTATCTGAGTTTCTAGCATTTTGCATACAACAGAGGTTAAGCTGATTGGGCGATAGTTACTAGGCCAGAATTTGCTGCCTTTTTAAAATATCGGGGTAACGTTCGTGAGCTTCCACTCATCGGGCACAATCCCAGTTGTCAAAGATTTATTGAAAAGCAGTGTCAGTGGTTTGGAGAGCTCACATTTTGCTTCTTTAAGATCTCTACGTAAGATCGTATCGGGTCCAGGTGATTTATTTCCCTTGAGTTTATCTAAACATCTCAGTACCTCTCTCTCTGTAATGCTGATATTGCTAAGAGCATCCGAAATGTCTAATTGTGCTGGTGATGCTGTAGATCTTCTGTTGTAGAAGCTTATGCAAAGATGATGTTGAGAGCATTACTCGTTTTTGCCTCATCTTTAGTTTACTAAGGTCTTCTTTTGGCAAGCAGACACTCCGCTATTTCTTTATTCCACCACTTAGGCTTATTATTATTAGTATGCACTGATCTTCGTTTTTTTATGGTATGTACTCCAGTACTGCGTTTGAGTAAGTTGTGGTGAAAAATTTCCATGATTGGTTTATATCATCATTGGTTATCAGAAAACTCCAATCATTTCTTTAAGTATTTCTGTAAGTTTACGGAAGTTTGCTCTCTTGAAATGTGGGACCTTCTCTTTGCTGGCATTGAGTTTGTTTCTATTAAATGGAAAGTGATAATATGATGGTCACTATTACTGAATTCATCACCTACATTCAAATTCTCAATCAATTCTTATTTTGTTGAAAGTACTAGGTCAAGGACGTTATTTCCACGGGTTGGAGATTTAACAAATTGATATAGTGAACTCTCTTGCAAGCTTGCATACAGGTCTTGTCCAACTTGGTCACAGGTAAATTGAATTCGACAAAAATTACGGTATCTTGTGAGTTACTTACGTCTGCAATTTGCTCATAAATTTCTCAGTCAGTTTCCACTGATTGAGCTGGAGGTCTGTATATAATGCAAGTATTATTTTTGTACCTCTATTATTTTTTAGTAGCACAGAGGATGGCCCTGGGGGTAAGGGATTAGAATATGCCCCACGTGCCTTCTGCGTGTCGTAAGAGGCGAATAAAGAGGTTGGGTCGGTGGGCTTGCGACCCCCACCCGGAAAAAAATACGTAGCAACGATAAACGAACAAACAGTCTCGGATGCGGACGAACCCTGTGTTGACGAACCCCGACCGATTATGGACAAGCTTACAGACATTCTGAGAATAGGTACATGGAACGTGAGTGGCATGAATGATGGCACAAAAGAGAGAGAGGTACTGGAAGTGTTAGTGAATGCTAGGCTGGATGTATGTGGAATGACGGAGACCAAATGGAAGGGTACAGATGTGAGAGAGTAGGAGTGTGGAATGGGTCTGTGTGCTGGAGTGAGTGAGGGAGCAGCGAGAGAAGGTGCGTGTTTGTTTGTAAGTAACAAATTGAAGGAGTGTGTAAGAGAATATGGGTCTGTGGGTTCAAGGATTGTGTAGGTGAGAATGAAAGTAGGAATACAAACGTGGGTGATTGTGTGTGTGTATGCTCCGACAGAGGATAAACTTGTAAGAGAGAAAGAGGAGTTCTGGGTGAATGTGGAGGCATGCCTGGATAAGTTTGACTAGAACGAAAGAATATTTCTGATTGGGGATATGAATGGTAAGGTGGGTGATTTGGGGATATGAATGGTAAGGTGGGTGATAGGAAAGTTGATGGAGTGGTGGGAGGGTGGGGGTTTACCGTCAGAGGTGAATGGGAATGGTAGTGCACTTGTGGACGTATGTGTGGGGCGGAGGTTGTGGATAGCCAACACCTTCTTCCGACACAGAATGATACACAGGTACACATGAAAAGTGGTGTGGACGATGAAGGATAACACAGTGGTGGAACGAAAATCACTGATTGATTATATACAGTATGTGTGGATGAAAGAATGAAGAAATCTGTGATGGATGCTAGGGTGTATAGGGGTATTGGAGGGGGTCTGTCTGATCATTATGTAGTAGTAGCTAAGGTTAGGATACAAAAGAAGTGGGTGAGGAGAGCTGGAGGGAGGCGAGAGGAAGGTGGAATGGTGAGGAGGGTGGAGAGGCTACAGGAGGAGGAAATCAGGGAAGAGTACAGGAGAGCAGTAGAAAGACGACTAGGTGGGTTCGACCTGGAAGATATGGAGGAAGTGTAGGAGATAAGCAAAGTGTTTAAGGAAGAGATCTGTGCAGCATGTGAGGAAGTGTGTGGAGTGAGGAGAAGAGGGAGGGGAGTGAAAGATACAGCATGGTGGACAGAAGAGGTAAAAATAGCTGTGGAAGACAAGAAGGAAGCGTATAGAGAGTGGTTGGGTAGTAGAGGGAATGAAGATTTGGAGAGGCAGAAACGAGCGAGGTACGTGGAGGTGGTGAAGAGAGTAGTGAAGGAAAGTAAGAGAAGAGTAGATGAGGAATTTGGAAGGAATCTGAGTGTAAAATGGAGGGAGTGTAAGAAACTGTTCTGGAAAGAAGTCAAGAAAGTTAGGGAAGGTAGCAAGGGAAACAGTAAGGGTGTGAAAGATAAGAATGGGAGAATGCTAGCCGAGAAGCAAGAGAGAGTCGAAAGATGGAGGGAGTACTTCAATGAGATGCTAAATGTAAGGAATGAAGAGCCAGCAAACATAGTTGGATATGGTATGGGAGGGAGAAGAGGAGAAGTAGTTGATGAGGAGGTGGGGATCAGGAGGTCAGAAGTGTGGGAAGCTATGAAAAGAGTGAAGTTAGGGAAAGCACCAGGAACAGATGGAGTGTGTGAGGAAATGTTGAGGTATGGTGGTGAGATAGTGATGGAATGGGTATGGAAAATGTGCAAACTAGCATGGGAGAAGGGGAATGCCCCCGATGACTGGAAGACTGGCATAATAGTCCCCCTATATAAGGGCAAAGGGGAAAGAGGAGTGTATGGTAACCACCGAGGAATATGTCTTCTAAGCGTAGTAGGGAAGGTGTACAGTAGGGTAGTGATTGAGAGAGTGAGAGTGAGAACGGAGAAATGGATAAGCGAGGAGCAGGGAGGTTTTAGGAAGGGAAGAGGATGTGTAGATCAAATTTTTACCCTGAATTGTGTTGTGGAGAAATATCTGGAGAAGCAACAAAAGGTGTATTTTGCCTTTATGGACTTGGAGAAGGCCTATGACAGAGTGGATAGAGAAGGTTTGTGGAAAGTACTTAGAATATACGGAGTAGATGGCAAGTAGCTGAAAGCAGTGAAGAGCATGTATGAGGGTGCAAAGGCGGCAGTACGTGTGGAGAGTGAGCAGAGCGAGTTTTTTTTACCTGAGTGTTGGGTTGAAACAGGGGTGTGTGATGTCCCCGTGGTTGTTTACTGTATATATGGATGGAGTCATGAAAGAAATACTAGGAAAAGCAGTGGATGTTGGTGTATCGCTGAAAAGGGAGGGAAATGAGTGGAAGCTACCTATACTGCTGTTTGCGGATGATACAGTTCTGATGAGCGATAATGAATGGGAGTTGCAGGGTCTGGTAAATGAGTTTGGAATAGTGTGCGAAAAACGGAATTTGAAGGTAAATGCGGGGAAGAGCAAGGTTATGGTCTTCGAAAGGGGTGAAGTCACAGAGTGTGAGGTGAAGTTGAACGGTCAGGCTATGGAGATCGTCAGCTCTTTTAAGTATCTGGGCAGTGTGTTGAGTAAAGATGGGAAGCGAAAGAATGACTAAGAGGGTGTACGAGAGCGAGGTGGAAGGACAGAGAGGGAGAGGTAGACCGAAGGAGAGGTGGAAGGTTGGAATGAGGAAGTATATGAATGAAGGCGGTGCTGGTTGGGAGGAGGGGCATCGACTGACTGGGGGCGGTTCGTTCGTGTCCACCCCTTCGGGGATCACGGCGTCAGGCAATAGATAGATAGATAGATAGATAGGATGTGTTGACGTTCACAATTTGGGGTTTTGACAAGAGTATCGGGTTAAGACTTTCATTGATAAAAAATAAAACGCCACCTCCAATTTTCTTAATTCAGCTTTTCTCAAGTATTATAAAACTGGAAAGTGAATACTCTGTTAAAAAGTCTCTGTCTTCTGTATTGAACCAAGATTCTGTTATGCCAATTAGATCATAATTTTCTGTAAACACTAGTTCCTCTAAATCTGAAAATGTATTTCATAATTATGCTACGAGCGTTTGCATAGAAAACCTTTAAAGTTGTGGTTTTAGAATATTCTTCATGGAACGCTCTCGAATCAAATTTTTGGTTCTGGTCGGATCTACAATTACGTACCTGTCTGTCCTCGGTCCTCGGTGTCCTCGATCCTCGCTGTCCTCGATCCTCGTCCCTGATAGTCCTCGGTTGACTCTGCTTCTTTTCCGAAAATCCTTTACTGCTTCGTGAAGCAGGCGGCCAAATCTTGCTGCTCCCACCTGGTTCAGATGGACTCCATCCGCTACAAACAAATTATCTTCACGGTAGAAGGCGTCCCAGGTGTTGACCAATCCAACGTCCTCCTCCCTGCAGAGGTTAGCAAGTCAACGATTCATGCTGGTGGCTATGTTGAAGAACCGGCTCTCCACACCGATCCTGGGGACGATCCCTGATATGATGACTCTGCGTGACTTTTCCTTATACGTCTGAATCAGCTTCCAGTACTTTAGCATGAGGTCCTCCGATCGGGTCCGCTGCACATCGTTAGATCCGACATGAATGACGTATGTTGTGCTTGAGGGGCCCAACTTTGTTCACTGCGGCTGCAAGGTCGTCCACTCCGCCACCCGGGATACAGAAGCGCTTCCTGGTCCTGGGTGCCCTGGCGCAGAACTCTGAATTGGCCACGAACCATTGAATCTCCTACAAGCCAAATTTCTTCCATTTCTTCCTCAACACCTAAGTCTGCAAGAATCTGGTAACGGTTCTGGCACATAGTTTCGGGGATGATCTTCCCTGTGATGGGGCAAACGTTGTTGCTCATGACGCGGAAATTTTCCTGAGGGAAAGCGGAGTCATTATTTGATTCTTCCTGATCTGGTGCATCTACTGAAATGAATACATCAGGCATTGGGGTGTTGGAAGATGACGCAGTAGTGGAAATTTCTTCGTTTGATGATACTCCTACATTGAGCGTTGCAAAGAGAGAGAGAGAGAGCTAGCGAACCTATAATTTTAAGAGTAAACGGCCTTCGGCCGGGAAATTTTTCTACTGAAAATTGTACAAATTTATCTTGAAGGGGGGGGGGGGAGTTTAAAGCTTGATGGAGGTCTAGCAAGGAAACTGAAAAATAATAATTATCTATCTATTGCCTGACGCCGTGATCCCCGAAGGGGTGGCCACGAATGAACTGCCCCCATGCACCTCTGTCCCCAGTCAGTCGACGCCCCTCCTCCCAACCAGCACCGCCTTCATTCATATACTTCCTTACTCCATCCTTCCACCTCTCCTTCGGTCCTCTCTGTCCTTCCACCTCGCTCTCGTACACCCTCTTAGTCATTCTCTCGCTTTCCATGCGTTCCATATGGCCGAACCATCTCAAGTTTTTCCTTTTCACACTTTCCAGCACATCTACCTCCACACCACACCTCCTTCTTACTTCCTCATTCGTCTGTCTATCCCTCCATGTAACTCCGCACGCACTTCTCAAGTAACTCATTTCCATACTGACCACCCTATTTCTTCTTACTGCTTTCAATGTTCCTACAACCCTCATCCCCAGTTGTACCCTCTCCCGCACTTCCTCATCCATAGTCCCATCTTTACTCAACACACTGCCCAGATACTTAACACTCTCCGTCTCATATGACGCTAGAGCGTCATATGGTGGTTTGGCCAAAATACTCATATGACGCTAGAGTGTCATATAAACTTATCTTAATAGCTCTCTAATAAGTTATATGACGCTCTAGCGTCATATTGAGCTCAGTAAGTTAGGTAAGTTAGATAAAAATCTGTCGAATGGTGGCAACCCCACATTCCTCCGACTTCTAACGGTCCCTCAGTGAGATTTTGACAGTTGTGGGGATAATACCGTGTCGTCCGCCTCCTTGTCGGTAAGTTAACTATTTCTGTCTGGGGGGGTTAAAAGAACTGACGATCTCCATAGCCTGACCATTCAACTTCACCTCACACTCTGTGACTTCACCCCTTTCGAAGACCGTAACCTTGCTTTATTTATAAGATAAGTTAATAATTAAATAAATATGCCCATTCCCCCTTAATCCATTCAGTACCGGTGACGTTCCTTTGCATCGTATTCTGGATACTATTAGACGATTTTGTTCAGTTTAGGAAGGACCTGTGATGGCTCAAAGGATTAGATGAAATAGTCTTTTAATTGTTAGAGGTCCTTCCTAGGCTGAATTAAGTTATCTAATAGTTGTCAGAATATAGTGTGTATATAAATTGAACGCTTTATATTAAGGGGGATGGGTCGTATTTCTGGGCCCCCTTCTTCCTCTTGTTTAGCCCCGATAGTTTTCAGATTTTAGGACGTTCGCCCCATTAGTTTGTCGATTTTATAACCTTTCATCCCATTTCTATATCAATATCAAGACCTTTCGTGCCATTTAGGTGTCGACTTGATATTAAGGGGGGATGGGCGTATTTATTTATTCATTCATGTATCTTATATTATTTTATTTTTGTTTCCTTCCTAGACCTCCATCAAGCTTAAACAAACATCCGCCCAAGACCCTCCTTCAAGATAAATTTATACATTTTTCAATAGAAAAATATCTCGGCCGAAGGCCGGTTCCTCCTAAATTACAGGCTCGCTTTTGCTCACCAGGAAAAAAATCGACATCTAAATGGCACAAAAGGTCTTAACCCCTTATTGGCGGTGCGCAACATATGTCGAGTGAAATAAATTTGGACTATGTGGCGGTGCACGACAGCTGTCGAGTGCCATTTTCAGCACGTAATGTTGCTGAGAGAGAGAGCTGAGCGGTGGGACGAGTGTAGTAACCTTATGACTGCTCCCCATGACCACCGCGGGTGTACTGAACTGTATTCTAACTTTCTCCCCCTCTTCTCACTCGCTACACAGGGAATTATGTACCGAAATGACCTTATTTTAGTTTTTTTGCACTCGTGTTGCACGATCGTTGCAAGAGAACCAGTGGTCGTACAAGGATGGTTCGGATGTCATTGGAAAGCTCTGTTTATGCCCTTTCAGGGATAGATACCTGTTTTACGCTCTGGGTTTTGTTTATGCATGAAAATGAGCACGGAAACAACCCTATTTAGGGTAAAAAAAAACCCCGCTGGGTGGTACATAGAAATTACCGCCTAGGCCACTCTTATGGTGTTAAAATTGACAGAAGTTCTTAAAATCACCAAACTATGGGACGAACGTCTTAAAATCTTAACCCACTAGACCCCAAGCGATATAATAATAAATGACACTCCACTACCAGCCACTTTTCATTTTTTGTTTTCAATGAAAGCACATGGGATGGGTTAGTAATGAAGGACACACAACTTAAACCGCTCACCTAGGTCATTTGGGGGTCTTGGGGTGCGGCGGAAAGTCACAATAATCATTGGGTGATGGCTAGGCAATATACTGGCCTATCACTCCCGCCCATGCCCACACGCACGCTTGGACTTGGGGGGTTGCCAACCATCAGTATTGTTCTGTGGGCTCGTAAAGTAGTTCCCATACAAATCTGAACCCTCTAGGTACCATAGGACTAGAGTAATTAAGGCGGACGCAACCATTGCGTCGCTGGTGCTGCTGGTTACATACGTAGGTGACGCATAACGTGCGTCCCTGGGGTCGGAGGGGTTAAAAACAATGAGGCTAAACATGAGGGAGGAAGGGGTCAAGAAAAATATCCCTCAAGTTTAAATCTCCCCTTAAGTAATGATTAATAAAAAAAGGAAAAGATCTCTCGTCTCGTGTGACACCCTATCTAACTATTTATATACTCAGGCGCGTAGCCTTTTTTTTTTTTTTTTTTTTTTTAGCTGGGGGCTTGCCAACTCGAGACAGAGCCAAAAACAAAAGCACAAAAACAAAAAACAAATTCACACACATCAAGGTCAAACCCTGGTACCTGATATCCATGTTTTGAATACTGGATATTTATCTAATCATGTACTGCTCCTAACTGCACTATGAATAGCCTAATGCTTATGCGAGAGGAAAGAACATTTGGCATGAAAGGTCTTAGAATTGACAGAAATGGGGCAAAAGATACAGTATTGAGAGCAAACTAAAAATGAACACATCAATCTATAATGCATTTTTGGAAGAATGAGGATTTCCTATTATAACTGTTGGTCCTTGTTGTTCATGTTATAGTGAGCTCTGGAACTCTCTCCCTGAATCCATCTTCCCCTCATCCTATGACTTAAATTGCTTCAAACTCTGTGTATTCCATGATTTTGGCCCTGTCACTCTTTCAACTCTGGGGGAGGCTCTCGGCACAGGCAGTTCTTCCTTTTGTATCCTTCATATTGGCCCTTGTGTTTCAGGTGATGGTGGTGCAGTACGTGGATGTGGCCATGTTCAGCAATGGGAAATTTAAGAACATCGTGGCTTCCTTAGACTCAACGGAGGGGTGTCCAGTTACCTCCGGGGCCAGCCTCTCTCGCCAGTACCACCTCGGTCCGGCTAGGGGCTCCATCAAGAACTGGATCGCCCTGGAGGAGTTCTACGATAGGGATAGCTGTCTGGCATCGTCCGTGGCTATACCCAACGAACAGGAGAGGAACGTTTTTGCCATCTATGTCAGCTACTATGTCAAGGTGGGTTGCTTGTTTAGTGTAGTGACATGGATAGTAGGTGGAGGTGTTTGTGAGAGCTAGCTGGATTACTCTGTGTGTAGGTGAGACACAGACAGAAACAGGAGGGAAGCCAGACAAATGAAACAGGAGTTCCAGCAACTCCTTATCACCTGCATATGAGGCCTCCCCTGGGTATTGCCTATAGGTATGATAATGGTCGTGTATATTACTGTATAATGATCAAGCCATAATTTCTTCCATAACTCACTATTAGTATAAGTATTTTTAAAATATATGCTACAATTACTATTATTATTTTTTGTTAGTTTGCTCCCCAGACCTCCATCAGACTTCAACAAAATACGCCCCAGGAACTCCCTTCAAGATAAATTTGTAAATTTTTCGATAGAAAACATCCTGGCCAAAGACCTGTGGAGACGAGTCCGAGTTCGCTCTCCAGCCAGGTGGCCGTGGCACTGAAGGATATGAACCGCTGGACATATGCAGCTCTGACAAAGGCAAATGTAGCGCAACATTAGCGATATTCTCTCAGTATTAGCGAATATTTGCCGATGTCTATGGTAGCGCTGCGGATGAATCCCGCGCGCTACGAAACTCGCTCTGGTGTAATTTTGAAGCTATTGTCTTCTAGTTTTTTGCTGAATACATTTAATTTCATTCAGACACTTGCTCAATCATTATGGAGTGCCTAAATGAGCTCTAATATAGCGGGAATATGCCCGCAGCGTAAGTGTTAAAGTTGATTCAACAATAACCAACCTCCTCTTTCCTGCAGGTGAAACTGTTTACAAGTGCCATCGGTGGGGAGGTGAGCGTCAAAGTGCCCTTCAAGATGATGAGGCGTCCCACCATAGACGATGCTTCCACCAACACTACTACACAGATGACTCAGGTATTTAATGCACGATTATATTTATTTCTTTATTCTTATCTAATTTTGTCTTGTTTGCTACCCCCTTTTTACTTTTTATGTGAGTTTCGTTGTGTGTTTGTGATGTGGTTCGTTTATGTCGTATGTTTATTTTGAAGGTTTAATTTAATGAGACTTTAATTTGACGGTTTGTTTTCCTGATTATTTTGTTTTATTTTTATTTTATTTTATTTTATTTTATTTATTTATTCAGGTATTTTCAAAGTTTATCATGTTTTCTTTACTTTTCTAGCTGTTTCTCTATCTAACTACTTCGTTTTGCTACCCTTCTAATGATTTTTTTCTTCCAATTTCAACTCTGCTATATTTTCCATGACTATTTTTCAATTATCTAAATTTTGTTTCTAATCTATTTTTTCTCTCTATCAAGTTATCTCTTTTTGCTATAAAAAACATTGTTTTGTGAATTTCAACTCTGCAATCTTTTCCATGACTAATTGCTCAACCATTTTGCAAGCGCTTTTGATGCACGTGTATTGTTATGTGTGTTTATGTTGACTATGCTTCCACCTATGGTGACCCTGGTCTCTGGGTCTTCTCCTGGGTGACCTAGATGTGTGTAAATTTGTGTTTTGTCTGTGTTTGTTCGTTGTTTTATGTTGTGTTTTGTGTTTTCCCTGTTCTTGCTCTGTCTTGAGGCGGCCACCCCCAAGAAAATAAAATAAAATAATAAAATAGAATTAAATAGAAAATATAAAATAAAAATAGGAAAAGTGGGGATTGGTCCTGAGCATATAGATAGATAGATAGATAGATAGATAGATAGATAGATAGATAGATAGATAGATAGATAGATAGATGCTTCCACCAACAATACTACACAGTTGAATCGGGTATTACACGCACAATTAGTTATTTATCTACCTAATTATCTTGTGTAGCTACCTCCCGTTTTCCTTCTTTGTTACTTTCAACTTTATCTTTGCTATGACTTCGTTCGATCATTTGTGCAAGCGTTGTTTTAATTAACTTGTCTTGTTACATGTTTATAACGTATGTATCGTATGTCTATTAACTTGTCTTGTTACATGTTTATAACGTATGTATCGTATGTCTATTAACTTGTCTTGTTACATGTTTATAACGTATGTATCGTATGTCTATTAACTTGTCTTGTTACATGTTTATAACGTATGTATAGTCTATATGTAACATGTTTATAACGTATGTATCGTATGTCTATTAACTTGTCTTGTACACGTTTATTATGTATCGTATGTCTATTACATGTTTATAACGTATGTATCGTATGTCTATTAACTTGTCTTGTTACATGTTTATAACGTATGTATCGTATGTCTATTAACTTGTCCCTCCTTCAACGTTTTATGTCCTCTCCTTCAGTTTATACCTATGTTTCCCTGTTATGTCCCTTATTGTCTGAGGTTTATTTTCTTGTGCTAACATTAGCGAGTTTAATTGTTTGTCATCACTGATGGCAAGCGATACTTGTCTTTACATAGAGAGAGTATCGTATGTCTATTAACTTGTCTTGTTACATGTTTATAACGTATGTATCGCATGTCTATTTGGACGGTTTAAGGGGAGGTTTTTAGTTTGGTCCCTAGATCTCCTTCAAGCTTAAGATTACACCCCCTTGAGCCCCTTTCAAGATAAATTTGTACATTTTTCGGTAGAAAAATGTCCCGG
This sequence comes from Paralithodes platypus, assembly GCA_032716605.1. NCBI lineage: Eukaryota > Metazoa > Arthropoda > Malacostraca > Decapoda > Lithodidae > Paralithodes > Paralithodes platypus. The sequence continues at coordinate 23,115,160 of CM064565.1, read as the reverse complement.
CTGAAAGCCGATTCCTCTTAAATTACAGGCTCGCTATCGCTCGCCAGGATAAAATCGACACCTAAATTGCACGAAAGGTCTTAAATTGACGGAAATGGGGCAAAAGTTCTTAAAATCGCCAAACTAATGGGGCGACTGTCTTAAAATCTCAAAAGCAATGGGGCTAAACATGAGGGAGAAAGGGGTCCAGAAAAAATCCCTCAAGTCGATATCTCCCCTTAATATGATGGGACTGCAGGGGAGATGGGCGTATTTAGTTGCTTATTGGTCTCTAGATATGATTAGTTCCTCCCTCTTCAAGATAAGTGTGTACATTTTTCGGTAGAAAAATTTCCTGGCCGAAGGCCAGTTCCTCTTAAATTACAGGCTCGCTATCACTCGCCAGGATAAAATCGACACCTAAATGGCACGAAAGGTCTTAAAATTGACGAGGAAATTGGGCGAAAGGTGTTAAAACCGTCAAAGTAATGGGCCGAACATTCCATAATCTCAAAAGTAATGGGGCTAAACATGAGGAAGAAGGGGGTCCAGAAAAACGACCCCTCTCCCCTTCAACCCACTATACACGTATTTCAAACACGATTGTATATATTTTTCTTTTTCTTGATCTAATTTCGTCGTTTTTGCTACCCCATTTTTATGTTGTATGCGAGTTTCGTTGTGTGTTTGTGGTGTGGCTCGTTTTAAGGGGAGGTATTTAGTTTGTTCCCTAGACCTCCATCAAGCTTAAAATTACACCCCCTTGAGTCCCTTTCAAGATAAATTTGTACATTTTTCGGTAGAAAAATGTCCCGGCCGAAGGCCGGTTCCTCTTAAATTACAGGCTCGCTATCGCTCGCCAGGAAAACATTGACACCTGAATTGCACGAAAGGTCTTAATATGGGGTAAAAGTTCTTAAAATCGCTAAACTAATGGGGCAAACGTTTTATAATATCAAAAGCAATGGGGCTAAACATGAGGGAGAAAGGGGTCAAGAAAACAATCCCTCAAGTGGAGATCTGCCCTTAATGTGGTGTGTTTACTTTGAAGGTTTGTTAGGATAAGACCTAGACCTATTATAGCCAATGTTTCTATCCATAGTGTACAGTTGATTCAGGTATTTCACGCACGATTAGCTGTCTATCTCACGTTCTATTAACCCTTTCACGCATTTATGACGCAGAGGTTGCCAGATTAGCAATAAGAAATAGAGTTCTCTCACTCTTATAATTACCTCTCCAAAATTAGGTTTCTGCCCACAGCTAACTCAAAGACAACTGCAGAGGTTGAAGTAACTAAACTAAAGGTTTCTAAATACCCCTGATGGTAACAAAGGCTTTAAAGTATCCCCAATAGGCTCAACACAGCTAACTCAAAGACAACTGCAGAGGTTGAAGTAACTAAACTAAAGGTTTCTAAATACCCCTGATGGTAACAAAGGCTTTAAAGTATCCCCAATAGGCTCAACACAGCTAACTCAAAGACAACTGCAGAGGTTGAAGTAACTAAACTAAAGGTTTCTAAATACCCCTGATGGTAACAAAGGCTTTAAAGTATCCCCAATAGGCTCAACACAGCTAACTCAAAGACAACTGCAGAGGTTGAAGTAACTAAACTAAAGGTTTCTAAATACCCCTGATGGTAACAAAGGCTTTAAAGTATCCCCAATAGGCTCAACACAGCTAACTCAAAGACAACTGCAGAGGTTGAAGTAACTAAACTAAAGGTTTCTAAATACCCCTGATGGTAACAAAGGCTTTAAAGTATCCCCAATAGGCTCAACACAGCTAACTCAAAGACAACTGCAGAGGTTGAAGTAACTAAACTAAAGGTTTCTAAATACCCCTGATGGTAACAAAGGCTTTAAAGTATCCCCAATAGGCTCAACACAGCTAACTCAAAGACAACTGCAGAGGTTGAAGTAACTAAACTAAAGGTTTCTAAATACCCCTGATGGTAACAAAGGCTTTAAAGTATCCCCAATAGGCTCAACACAGCTAACTCAAAGACAACTGCAGAGGTTGAAGTAACTAAACTAAAGGTTTATAAATACCCCTGATGGTAACAAAGGCTTTAAAGTATCCCCAATAGGCTCAACACAGCTAACTCAAAGACAACTGCAGAGGTTGAAGTAACTAAACTAAAGGTTTCTAAATACCCCTGATGGTAACAAAGGCTTTAAAGTATCCCCAATAGGCTCATCACAGCTAACTCAAAGACAACTGCAGAGGTTGAAGTAACTAAACTAAAGGTTTCTAAATACCCCTGATGGTAACAAAGGCTTTAAAGTATCCCCAATAGGCTCAACACAGCTAACTCAAAGACAACTGCAGAGGTTGAAGTAACTAAACTAAAGGTTTCTAAATACCCCTGATGGTAACAAAGGCTTTAAAGTATCCCCAATAGGCTCAACACAGCTAACTCAAAGACAACTGCAGAGGTTGAAGTAACTAAACTAAAGGTTTCTAAATACCCCTGATGGTAACAAAGGCTTTAAAGTATCCCCAATAGGCTCAACACAGCTAACTCAAAGACAACTGCAGAGGTTGAAGTAACTAAACTAAAGGTTTCTAAATACCCCTGATGGTAACAAAGGCTTTAAAGTATCCCCAATAGGCTCAACACAGCTAACTCAAAGACAACTGCAGAGGTTGAAGTAACTAAACTAAAGGTTTATAAATACCCCTGATGGTAACAAAGGCTTTAAAGTATCCCCAATAGGCTCAACACAGCTAACTCAAAGACAACTGCAGAGGTTGAAGTAACTAAACTAAAGGTTTCTAAATACCCCTGATGGTAACAAAGGCTTTAAAGTATCCCCAATAGGTTCAAAATCGCGCCATATGTCGGAGAGGGTTAAAGGGGAGACTAACAGTTTGTTTGGTCTAGTAATTCATTTATTCATATTTTTTTTTTTAGTTTCCTCCCTAGACCTCCATCAAGCTTAGAAAAACACCCCCTAGACCCCCCTTCAAGATAAATTTGTACATTTTTCGGTAGAAAAATGTTCCGGCCGAAGGCTGATTTCTCTTAAAATTGTAGGCTCGCTATCGCTCGCCAGGAAATAATCGACACCTAAATGGCACGAAAGGTCTTAAAATTGACAACGTAATGGGGCGAAAGGTGTTAAAATAGCCAAACTAATGGGCCGAACGTCTCATTATCTCAAAACTAATGGGGCTAAACATGAGGGAGAAGGGGGACCAGAAAAACGACCCACCTCCCCTAATTTTCAACTATCTCTATATTTGTATGCGCTTTTACCTATCAAATTCCCTATTTTTGCTACTTTTTTAGGATTCATGTTTGTCAATTTCAACTCTAATATCTGTTACATGACTATTTCAACTCTAATATCTGTTACATGACTATTATTATGTTCCTTCCAACAACCAACTATACTCCTAAAATCGATTAATGAAATTTACAAACACATGTGGCAGTCCGTGGATTCGAACCCAGGATGCTCACACCGAAAATCAACACCTTATGCATCGCACCACGAAGACAGTTAAAGAATGGTGGACACTGCCTATGATTTATTATGCAACTTCGAATCCTGCATAGCAATCTAAGCATGTACACACATCCCAACTGCAACTCACGTAGGCTATGCATATGTGAATGGAAAGAGCAATTAATGGGGCCTTAACCTTTCTGAACTCTTTGGGCTTTTATCGTTATGTGTTTGTGATGGGGTTAGATTTATGTGGTATGTTTATTTTGAAGGTTTATTAGGATAAGACCTAGACCTATTACAGTCAATGTTGCTATGTTGAAGGTTTATTAGGATAAGACCTAGACCTATTACAGTCAATGTTGCTATGTTGAAGGTTTATTACGATAAGACCTAGACCTATTACAGTCAATGTTGCTATGTTGAAGGTTTATTAGGATAAGACCTAGACCTATTACAGTCAATGTTGCTATGTTGAAGGTTTATTAGGATAAGACCTAGACCTATTACAGTCAATGTTGCTATGTTGAAGGTTTATTAGGATAAGACCTAGACCTATTACAGTCAATGTTGCTATGTTGAAGGTTTATTAGGATAAGACCTAGACCTATTACAGTCAATGTTGCTATCAATAATTAGGATAAGACCTAGACTTATTACAGTCAATGTTGCTATCAATAATGCATAGTTGCCTTTAGGTATTTAATGAATGATTAGTTATTTGTTTTAATTTATTCTTACCAGTTACCTATCTAATTACTCCCATCTAACTTCTAACTAACTTCTAACTAACTTCTTATCTAACTATTGCAGCTATCTTCTCCATGACTATTTCTACCTAACTTCTAACTAACTTCTTATCTAACTATTTCAGCTATCTTCTCCATGACTATTTCTACCTAACTTCTTATCTAACTATTTCAGCTATCTTCACCATGACTATTTCTACCAAACTTCTAACTAACTTCTTATCTAACTATTTCAGCTATCTTCACCATGACTATTTCTAACTAACTTCTTATCTAACTATTGCAGCTATCTTCTCCATGCCTATTTCTACCTAACTTCTAACTAACTATTTCAGCTATCTTCTCCATGACTATTTCTACCTAACTTCTTATCTAACTATTTCAGCTATCTTCTCCATGACTATTTCTACCTAACTTCTTATCTAACTATTTCAGCTATCTTCACCATGACTATTTCTACCAAACTTCTAACTAACTTCTTATCTAACTATTTCAGCTATCTTCACCATGACTATTTCTAACTAACTTCTTATCTAACTATTGCAGCTATCTTCTCCATGCCTATTTCTACCTAACTTCTAACTAACTATTTCAGCTATCTTCTCCATGACTATTTCTACCTAACTTCTTATCTAACTATTTCAGCTATCTTCTCCATGACTATTTCTACCTAACTTCTTATCTAACTATTTCAGCTATCTTCACCATGACTATTTCTAACTAACTTCTTATCTAACTATTTCAGCTATCTTCTCCATGACTATTTCTACCTAACTTCTTATCTAACTATTGCAGCTATCTTCTCCATGACTATTTCTACCTAACTTCTAACTAACTTCTTATCTAACTTCTTATCTAACTATTTCAGCTATCTTCACCATGACTATTTCTACCAAACTTCTAACTAACTTCTTATCTAACTATTTAAGCTATCTTCTCCATGACTATTTCTACCTAACTTCTTATCTAACTATTTCAGCTATCTTCACCATGACTATTTCTAACTAACTTCTTATCTAACTATTGCAGCTATCTTCTCCATGACTATTTCTACCAAACTTCTAACTAACTTCTTATCTAACTATTTCAGCTATCTTCACCATGACTATTTCTACCTAACTTCTTATCTAACTATTTCAGCTATCTTCTCCATGACTATTTCTACCTAACTTCTTATCTAACTATTGCAGCTATCTTCTCCATGACTATTTCTACCTAACTTCTTATCTAACTTTTTCAGCTATCTTCTCCATGCCTATTTCTACCTAACTTCTAACTAACTTCTTATCTAACTATTTCAGCTATCTTCACCATGACTATTTCTAACTAACTTCTTATCTAACTATTTCATCTATCTTCTCCATGACTATTTCTAACTAACTTCTTATCTAACTTTTTCAGCTATCTTCTCCATGACTATTTCTACCTAACTTCATATATAACTATTTCTTCTGTTCTTCTCAATGACTATTTTTCAACTAAATATATTTTTTCTTATTATTTAACTATCTAATTCCCTATTTTTGCTATTGTTCTCATTCCGTTTTTCAATGTCAACTGTTATTTTTTTTGCTACCTTTTCGCAACCCTCTCTACTTTTTCTGACTATTTGCCTATCAGATTATGTCGTTTTACTATCCTTTGTCTCTTATTTTTTTTATTTAAACGCTGCTATCGTTTGCATGACTATTGTTTCAACTATTTCAGCTTGTATTGTTACGTGTTTTATGTTGTTCGTTTATATATGTTCTTTTTAACTTTTTTTAGATTTTTTTATTTATGTATATATTATGATTTTTAGTTTCCTCCCTAGACCTCCATCAAACTAAACAAAAATATCACCTCGAGATATATTTGTAAAAAAAAATCGGTAGAAAAATGTACTCGCTCACCAGGAAAAAATCAACACGTAAATGGCACAACAGGGCTTAACCCTCTGACACACGTGATGATGCGATCGCGTCCTAAGGCACTTGTGCCCTGGCGCACATGTGGATGCGATCGCGTCCTTAACCCCTATATGAAATTCGGTAAAACTACACTAAAAACGTGATCGCGTCCATTTAGGACGCGATATATCTGGTCTACTAGTCCATATGTGGAGGTATCGGGCAACAATTCATAGCTGGGTGAGCTGGGTGAACGGGAACAATGAAAAAACGTTAGCTGCCCCAGACCGTGTGTCGCTTGTCCATGGAACTTTAAACAACTTATTCAGAACTGAGAGGGTTAATATTTTAAAGAAATGGCCCAAAAGATCTTAAAATCTCCAAAATAATGGGGTGAAAGATCTAAAAATCGCCAAACTAATGGGGCGAACGTCCTAAAATCTCAAAACTAAAGGGGTACCTATCGAATTATCTCGGTTTGCTTCTGTTCATGATTTTGCATTTTATTCTTTTCTTTTTTTAACTTCAAATCTGCTACTCATTCTGCAAGCGCTTTTCATGGATGCTTTTTCTGGCCCCCCCCCCCCCCTTCTCCCTCATGCTTAGCCCCATTAGTTTTCAGATTGTAAGATGTTTGGCCCATTAGTTTGTCGATTGTAAGACCTTTCGTCCAATTCTTGTCAATATTAAAGCTTTTCGTGCCATTTAGTTGTCGATTTTCTTCCTGGCGAGCGACAGCGAGCCTGTAATTTTGGAGGAACCGGTCTTTGGCCAGGACATTTTTCTACCGAAAAATACTAAGGGGAGATTGTTACTTTGCTCCCTAAACCTCCATCAAGCTAAACAAAAATATTTATAAATAAATATTTTGTTTTTCTTCCATGTAAGTGAGGGAGGCAAAAGGCAAAACTGCCTGTAGTGAGTGCCTCCCCCAGAGTTGAAAGAGTGACGTCCAAAATCAAGGGACGTTTGAGCCAAAATGCCTGGACACACAGAGTTTAAAGAAATTTACGTCAAAGGAAGAGGGAAAGACTGATTCTGGGAGAGAGTTCCAGAGCTCAGCTGTTGAATAGAAGATAGACTGAGAGTAACGTTTCACTCTTGGGTTGGAGAGTTGCACAGAGTAGAGGTGGGATTGTGTTGCAAGACGGGTACCACGTGCCCTACGTAGAGGAGGTGGTATACACTGGGAGAGCTATGAGGAACACTGATTATTATAGTAGCGATAGAATAGCGAGAGAGATGCAACATTGCGGCGGAGAGAGAGAGATTGCAGAGAGTTGGTGAGTGGACGGGAGTTAATGATACGAAAGGCCTTTCTTTTTACTTTGTCTAGGAGTGCAGTGTGTGAGGATCCTCCCCACACATGTGAACAATACTCATTACAAGGACGCACCATGCCCCTGTACAGAGCAAGAAGCTGTGCAAGGGTAAAGAACCCCTTGAGACGGTTGAGCACACCCAGCTTCTGGGAGGCTGCCTTAGCAAGACTGGTAATATGGTTCTTCCAAGTGAAAACAGAAGATAAAGAGACACCAAGAATATTGAGAGAAGATGAAGGATTGAGTTTTGTATTGTTGAAGTATAAGGGAAAGTCCTCTGGGAGTTCCGGACGGGTAGTAAAATGGAGAAATTGGGTTTGGGAAGCATTAAAGGCAACAAGGTTTTCTCTGCCCCAATTGGAAATAGTATAGTTATATCAGCGGATAGGTATTCTATGGCTTCATTAAGTTTGTTTTTGAGGGATTCCTTGCTGGGGCATTCTGGAAAACTAATTTAGTAGTGTAAGGTAGAGTCGTCTGCGTATGAATGGATGGGACTGGATGTACAGTTGAGAAGATCATTTATGAAAATTAGAAAGAGAATGGGAGATAGGACAGAGCCCTAAGGAAAACCGGAGTTGATAAGATGAGGAAGTGAGCGATGGCCGTCCACAACCACAGCTATAGAACGGCCGGAAAGGAAATTAGTGACAAAGGCACAGAAACCGAAGGATGGTAGTTTAGAAATTAAAGATTTGTGCCAGACTCTATCGAATGCCTTCGATATGTCTAGTGCAACAGAAAAAGTCTCACTGAAGTCCCGAAAGTTGGATGACCAAGAGTTAGTATGATATGAAAGAAGATCACCAGTAGAGCGACCCTTAAGGAAGCCATACTGGCAATCTGAGAGTAGATTATGAGAAGAGAAATGCTTAAGAAATTTGGAAGCAAGAATAGTTTCAAAAACTTTAGAGATACAAGAGATGAGAGCAATTGGACGATAGTTGGAGGTTGAGAGCGGTCACCCTTCTTTGGGACAGGTTGAATGAGAGGAAACTTCCAGCATGAAGGAAAGACGTTAGAGGAGAGACAGATACGAAAGAGTTTGCCTAGGCAGGAAGTTAGCACGGAAGTACAATTTTTGAGTACAATAGGAGGAACACCGTCCGGTCTGTACACCTTCTTAGTATTAAGCCGAGAGAGGGTGGAAAGTACATCCTTGGAAGAAATTATGATGTTTGGCATAAGTAGGAGAGAGGGGGGAGGAGAGGGAGGAACAGCACTGGAATCATCCAAGTGGAGTTTTTGCAAAAGTGTTAGCGAAGAGTTCACCTTTGTCAGAGGAAGAAGTTACTGTGGTGCCGTCAGAGTGGAAAAGAGGAGGGAAAGACGAAGAAGAAAAATAGTTGGAGAAGTTTTTGGCTAGATGTCAGAATGCTTGGGAAGAGCTAGAGTTGGTTAGTTCAGTGCATATATTGAATGCTTCCTCCTTATTGCGGACAGCAGTAGAGCAAGCTTGAGTAAACCAATATTTTTTTGCATTAGACTGAGAGAAAGAAAATTGAATGTATACTTCCATGCCCGAGAGGATTACCTCGGTAATGTGTTCAGCACTCTTCGAGGATCCCTGGCTACAAAAGCAAAAGTCATTCCATGGGAAATCTAAGAAATACTGCCGAAGAGCCTCCCAGTCGGCAGCGCCAAAGTGCCACAAGCGCCGCCAAGTGCTGGGAGGATCGGGTGGCCGTACCGGAGAGATAGGACAGGTAACAGAGATAAGTTTATGGTTTATAGTTTGACCATTTTATGCCCATTTGCCCCATTTCTTTGTCAATATTAAGACCTGCGGACACTAACTTTCATTGGGGGGGCATTAGTCTCCCTCCAACGCTGGTACGCAAGACGAAGGGGGCGACGACCCCCTCCAACCGCACTCCTCCACCAACCCCCCTATGGCGGCCGAAGAGGAAATGGTAGAAGCGGAGGAGGAGGAGGAGAAGAAGAAGAGGGAGGAGAAGAAGGAGGAGGAGACGAAGAACGGAGGAGCGACGGAAGGGAAGCGGAAAAGAGGAGGAGGCGGCGGCAGCGGAAGAGGAGGAGGAAGGAGAAGATCACCGGCCGCAGTCACCACGCGCTGTTTTAGCATCTGTCGCCTTTGTCTCGGTTTGTCCCATTTGTTCATTGCTCATTCACCTGCATCGGTCTTGGCACGATCAGTTCCTAGTAAACCCCCCCTGCTGCACTCACTCCCCAAATCGCTCATGACACTTTTCTGACATAGAGTCCCCCCCCCCCCTCCTTGCACTCGCTCCCCGCATCGCTTGTGACATTGTTCTGCACAGTGTTTCTGTGTCCATACGCAATAGGGTCTCTCTTTTGTTTACATAGAGTCCTCCTCCCCACCCCTGCACTCACTCCCCGCATCGTTCGTGACACTTTTCTGCACTATGTTTCTGTGTTCGCACTCAATACGTCTCTCTTTTGTTTATAAAGAGCCAACCCCCTGCCCCACCCCTCACAAATTTTTCTAGGCACTTTCCCCTGCATCATTTGTGCTTTCTCCCGCAATGACTTCTCGCACCGTCCATGGTACTATTCTGCACCGTGTTTCTGTGCTCGCACGCATTAGGTCTCTCTGTTTTGTTTACATAGACCCCCCACCCCTTCCCCCCTCAGTCACTCCCGGCATCGCTCGTGACACTTTTCTACACTATGTTTCTGTGTCCGCACACAATAAATCTCTCTTTTTTTTTTGTTCAATAGAATCCCCCCCCACGCCCCGCGCTCACTCCCCACATCGTCTATGGTACTATTATGCACTGTGTTTCTGTGTCCGCACTCAATAAGTCTCTTATGCTTACACGGAGTTGCCCCTCACACATTTTTCTAGGCACGTTCCCCCTGCATCATTCGTGTATCCTCCTGCAATGGCTTCTCGCATCGCTCGTGACACTTTTCTGCACTATTTATCTGTGTCCACATGCAATAAGGCTCTCTCATTTGTTTACACAGAGCCCCCCACCCCCCCTCACACATTTTTCTAGACACTTTACCCTGCATCATTTGTGTATCCTCCCGCAATGACTTCTCGCGTCGTTCATGGCACTATTCTGCACCGTGTTTCTGTGTCCGCACGAAATAAGGCTCTTATGTTTACACGAGTCCCCCCGCCCTCCCTTACACGTTTTTCTAGGCACGTTCCCCCTGCATCATACGTGTATCCTCCTGCAATGGTTTCTCGCGTCGTTCATGGCACTATGGTTCTGTATCTGCTGCAATGTCTCTCTCTTTTGTTTATATGGAAGCCCCTCCTCCCCCCTCCCTCCTTCACACATTTTTCTAGATACTTTACCCCTGCATCATTTGTGTATTTTCCCACAATGGCGTCTTGCATCGTTCGTGGCACTATTCTGCACCATGTTTCTGTGTCCGCACGCAATACATCTCTCTCTTTTGTATATTTGGAGCCCCCGTCCACCCCCACCCCCCCCCACACACACACCTCCCTCTCTCACACATTAGAGACTGGGCTCTTTCAATTTATATAATTGCATTGCTTCTACGTTGATGTCTAGTGTTAGCTACGATGTTTTGAAGTTATAGTTTTTCCGCAAATATGTTAGCTTGTCCGATCCCTTATAACCATGGTATTGCCGTGCCATGGTTTCTATCAATCAACCAACTAATCAATCTACCTTCATACATTATTACAAGCACTTTTCTCTGCATCGTTCGTGGCACCAATTTATGCTAAGCCTCGTTGTCTACATGCATCGTTCGTATCCCGGCATCGTTCGTATATCTTCCCACACTGCCTGCTCGCATTATCGTTTGTGGCACTATTCTGCACCTTGTTTCAGTGTTCTCACGCATTGTTTTTGGCACTTTGCAGACTCATTCTCCTTAACCCCCTGGGCCCCAAGCGATTTAACCCATTGCCTGCGGGAGACGTTCCTGAACGCCATGGCAATTTACAGCAATATATTTACAGGTATTTAAAGCCTCTTAAAGCCTGTAAAATCAAGTGCGAGGGAGCGGGAGCGTGACAGGCAAAACTTCCTTCCCCCAGCCAGGCGGCCGCGGCACTGAGGGCTCTGAGTCAGAGTCTCGCAAGATATACAGTGCTGCCAAAGGCAAATGTAGCGCGACAATAGTGATAATTGCTCATCTTAGCGAATGCGTATGGTAGCGCTGCGGGTGAACCCCGCGAGCTACAAAGCTCGTTTTGGTGTCATTATGAAGCTATTTTTTTCTTCTAGTTTTTAGCTGAATACATTTTATTTCATTCAGATACTTGCCTAATCAATCAGGAGTGCCTGAATGAGCCCTAATATGGCGGAAATAGGCGGAAATATTCCCGCAGCCAAAGTGTTAATAAAAAAGTACACCGCAGGACCAGTCACTTGTCAATTTTTGTTGTCCTGAAAACACAAGGGATGGGTTAGTAATGAAGGAAAAACAACATAAAACACATGGGATGGGTTAGTAATGAAGGAAAAACAACATAAAACACATGGGATGGGTTAGTAATGAAGTAAACTGAACATAAAACACATGGGATGGGTTAGTAATGAAGTAAACTCAACATAAAACACATGGGATGGGTTAGTAATGAAGGAAAAACAACATAAAACACATGGGATGGGTTAGTAATGAAGGAAAAACAACATAAAACACATGGGATGGGTTAGTAATGAAGGAAAAACAACATAAAACACATGGGATGGGTTAGTAATGAAGAAAAGACAACATAAAACACATGGGATGGGTTAGTAATGAAGAAAAGACAACATAAAACACATGGGATGGGTTAGTAATGAAGAAAAGACAACATAAAACACATGGGATGGGTTAGTAATGAAGGAAAAACAACATAAAACATGGGATGGGTTAGTAATGAAGGAAAAACAACATAAAACACATGGGATGGTTAGTAATGAAGGAAAAACATAAAACACATGGGATGGGTTAGTAATGAAGGAAAAACAACATAAAACACATGGGATGGGTTAGTAATGAAGGAAAAACAACATAAAACACATGGGATGGGTTAGTAATGAAGGAAAAACAACATAAACACATGGGATGGGTTAGTAATGAAGGAAAAACAACATAAAACACATGGGATGGGTTAGTAATGAAGGAAAAACAACATAAAACACATGGGATGGGTTAGTAATGAAGGAAAAACATAAACACATGGGATGGGTTAGTAATGAAGGAGAGACAACATAAAACACATGGGATGGGTTAGTAATGAAGGAAAAACAACATAAAACACATGGGATGGGTTAGTAATGAAGGAAAAACAACATAAAACACATGGGATGGGTTAGTAATGAAGGAAAAACAACATAAAACACATGGGATGGGTTAGTAATGAAGGAAAAACAACATAAAACACATGGGATGGGTTAGTAATGAAGGAAAAACAACATAAACACATGGGATGGGTTAGTAATGAAGACAAAAAAACATAAAACACATGGGATGGGTTAGTAATGAAGGAAAAACAACATAAAACACATGGGATGGGTTAGTAATGAAGGAAAAACAACATAAAACACATGGGATGGGTTAGTAATGAAGGAAGAACAACATAAAACACATGGGATGGGTTAGTAATGAAGTAAACTCAACATAAAACACATGGGATGGGTTAGTAATGAAGTAAACTCAACATAAAACACATGGGATGGGTTAGTAATGAAGGAAAAACAACATAAAACACATGGGATGGGTTAGTAATGAAGGAAAAACAACATAAAACACATGGGATGGGTTAGTAATGAAGGAAAAACAACATAAAACACATGGGATGGGTTAGTAATGAAGGAAAAACAACATAAACACATGGGATGGGTTAGTAATGAAGGAAAAACAACATAAAACACATGGGATGGGTTAGTAATGAAGGAAAAACAACATAAAACACATGGGATGGGTTAGTAATGAAGGAAAAACAACATAAAACACATGGGATGGGTTAGTTATGAAGGAAAAATAACACATGGGATGGGTTAGTTATGAAGGAAAAATAACACATGGGATGGGTTAGTTATGAAGGAAAAATAACATAAAACTACTCACCTAGGTCATTTGGGGGTCCTGGGTGGGGGAAAGTCACAATTAACATAGGGTGATGGGTAGGCAAGATAGTGGTACATCACTCCCGCACGCGCCCACACCCACGCAGCTGGACTTTAGGGGTTGCCAACCATCGGTATTGTTCCGTGGGTTCCTAAAGTAGTTCTCATACAAATCTGAACCCTCTAGGTGCCATAGGACAAGAGTAATTGAGGCGGACGCAACCATTGCGTCCCTGGGACTGTGCGTTCCATACATAGGCGATGCATAATGTGCATCCCTGGGGTCAAAGGGGCGTTTTTTTGGTCTATTCGTTCATTTATTAATTTCATTTTTAGTTTCCTCGCTAGACCTTTATCAAGCTTAGACAAACACCCCCTAGAACCCCCCCCCCCCCCCCCCCCCCAATGTAATTTTGTAAATTTTTTGGTAGTTCCTCTTAAAATTACAGACTCGCTTTCGCTCACCAGGAAAGAATCGACACCTAAATGGCACGAAAGGTCTATTAATTGACAACGAAATAGGGCGAAAGATGTTGAAATCACCAAACTAATGGGCTGAATGTCTTAAAATCTCAAAACTAATGGGGCTAAGCATGAGGGAGAAGGGGTCTCAAAAAAGCAACTACCGGCCCCTTATTATATATCACACTTTCGCTTACGCTAATCCCATGCGTTGTTCGTTGGTTCATCTGCACAATACGTCTCAACGAAGTCCCCACTCTGTTATATTTGCATTCACCTGTCTCGTTCGTGTACACTTCTTGCATCGTTCGTGGCACTATTCTGTTCGTGTGTCCCTCACGCATCGTCCGTGGTACTACAGCTATTATTCTCTCTGATTCCCCCCTCAAGTCAAGTTAAGAGTTTGGTAGTATTTAATTCGTCCCCATTTTCGTTTCATCTTGTGTAATTAGGCTATGATATGTTATGGTATGTATCTTATCCTATAGGTCTCCCTCGATTTACGATTGGGTTACGTTCCTGAAAATCCAGTCTTTAACACACAAAGAGCGGGTGGTAGGGTATTTTACACTGTGCCGCCCAGCGTTTTTTTTTTTACCCTATATAGGGTTGTTTCCGTGCTCATTTTCATGCATAAACAAGACCCAGAGTGTAAAACAAGTATCTATCCCTGAAAGGGTGTAAACAGAGCTTTCCAATGACACCCGAACCATCCTTGTACGACCACTGGTTCTAAAACTAAAATAAGGTCATTTCCGTACATAATTCCCTGTGTAGCGAGTGAGAGAGGGGGGAGGAAGGTGGTATACAGTTCAGTACGTCCACGGTGGTCGTGGGGAGCGGTCATAAGGTTACTACGCTCGTCCCACCACTCAGCTCTCTCTCTCAGCAACATTACGTGCTAAAAATGGCACTCGACATATGTGGTGCACCGCCACATAGTCTATATTTATTCAACTCGACATATGTGGTGCGCCGTTGTGTTACGATCGGGTCTCGTATAAATCAGTGGCTCTTATACATTGGACTAGACTGGCATACATGCAACAACGGAAACGCTAGATCCAACCCCTGATATATAATCCCGTCGAACAAAGAACACATATACCCTCCAGAGTTATATCTGCGATAGCGGGGTATCTTAACTCTCAGTATCTATGTGCTTCTACTATAGGCTGATGTTCTCTGAAACAGCCTATTACCTATAACATATGGTTGCTTAGTTATGGTACACAAGGAAAAGATAGTTAACTTAATTAAATCACAAGAGTGATCTAATGCAAACAAGAAGAAGGTTTACTTAACGTTACT
Source organism: Paralithodes platypus (assembly GCA_032716605.1). Taxonomy (NCBI): domain Eukaryota; kingdom Metazoa; phylum Arthropoda; class Malacostraca; order Decapoda; family Lithodidae; genus Paralithodes; species Paralithodes platypus. The sequence continues at coordinate 23,099,961 of CM064565.1, read as the reverse complement.
TTAATCAATAATATCTGTCACTCCTTTATGAAAGAAAGTGTTGTAAAGTCCTCAAGCACCGAACAAGGAATCTTCTGAATAATGTCGGATGCTACTAAGAAGAACGTATCGGAAATGGAACCACAAAATAGCAGGAGGCAGGACAATGCATGTGTAGGCTAAATACACGAAAAAGCTGGACCTATAATGTTATTGGACACAAGAATATTATAAGCGGTGCAACAGTAATAATGCTCGCCACGAAAAAGTAGTACTCCTATTAACAAAACCGGTCTATGCTGTTTGTGTCTCTCTACAGCAACCTAGACCTCAAAATGTTTGTGTAGAAATAATGGGTATGCATAAAAGAGTATATGATCTAATCCAGCTAATGTCTACCCGGGTTAATAAAGTCTAGCTGGGATGCGCAAAGGTACAGAATTCTGGTGGAGCAAGGCAGCTCCTAGCCTAGTGTGGACCTTGGGTCTGTGCGGCCTGATTACGTTAATATGAAGGGGTGCTCTCTTGAGGATTCTCGATCACAAGTATCGAGTATCCTCCTGGCAACCCTCAAAAGTAAAAGCAAATAGAGTTAGAACAGTGTTGGGTGGATTAGGCAAGCAGCCCTCACGCACTACACAGTCTAAACTCCAAGGTACACAGACAAAAGATCCACCCAGGTAACCCACAGAATCCGTAGTGTCGTGCAGCTCAAAATTAGCCTACACACAGTGAAAACACCAACAGCAAGGTACCTGATCCCTAGTCTAGCATTATTTAACCCTGTAGAAACATTAGTGATTGATGGAGACAGTCCGAGCAATACAATCTCCCAAAAAGACAATGACTATCTTCAACCTTAGCCTAGTACATAAGAAATGTGAGATCCAGCATATAATACAGTCTGGCCACCAATTCAAGGTGTGGATGCAGGGAACCAGAGGGGGATTGATATTAATAAAAGGTGAGGAAGTAGTGGAAATGATAGAGGCAGTAGGAGAGAAAGATTCTAAGACAAGAGTGTGGAACAGTTCATGGGAGATGCTTAGAGTATGCTGTCTGGGACGGATCTAACCAGGATATTTCCAGGGACCGCATGGGTGGAGTCCCAGTTCGCAGGAATGGCACGAGGGCGCGCTACAGTCGCCCAGTAAGCAGCCGCCTAGTAGGCCGTGTTAGGCAGGAGGCAACGAATCCCGCGAGGCCTATGTAAGGGGGCCGGCCACGCGCCACACTCACCACCAAGTCACACCACCTGGTCTCTCTCTCTCTCTCCCGCTCGCTTTCCCTCATTCAATTACTTAACACAATACTTTCAATTGACTAAATAAAATAGAAAGGATTGTGACAGACGAAAACAAAGAACAGTTCTGAACTGTCTGCAACACAAGCTTTCTCGAGAAGGAAAGCACACAATGATAGGTAGACTGTAGCCACATTCTCTGCCCCGGCGAGTCCTAGCGAGTAAGCCATGCGGTTCTGGGGGAAGCGGTGAGCGTCACAGTTGGTTAAGGGTTAATAGAAAAATCGTATAGCGAACCCTAAAATTAATGTGGTAAATGGGGATGCTTTCTGGGACCATCCAAAACCTAAACCCAAACACCTGAAAGCCTATAATAACAATATTATAAATTGTAAATCAGATAGTAAGGGAGACCTGCATTCGTCTGGAAGTTGGGAGCTTGTTAGTTTCACTGCATATATTTTAACTTGTCCGGTGTCATATGACCTTGCAGTCCTGAGTCCGGTTGACCGAAGCTGCGCCATATGCTCGGGCCCCTAAAGGGGCCAGGGTAAGATGATATCTGTCTCTGAGAGGGCAGTGGGGGAGGGGATCATCAGCCCACGGGCTTGCACCCCCGGGCCAATGCCCCCACCGTCCACAGCCCACCTTGCAGTGCCACCCAATCAGGCGATCTCACCATCACCCAGAAGGAAAAGTAGTACAGGAAAAGAGACAGACAGAAACGGCTAAGGTTGGGTAGAGGATGCCAAACCTAGGATAGGACCAGCCCTCACCCGTGACCTTGTTGTTGCAGTACCGGTACCTTGTTTTCAATCTATTTGTCTATCTATCAATCAATCAACCAACCATTCATTCTCGCATGCCTGTCTCGTTGTCTTGCCGCATTGTTATAGGTATCCTGGACTCATATTAAGGGGACAGTGGTTATATTTGGGTCTATTTATTTATGTATTCATATATATTTTAGTTTCCTCGGTAGATCTTCATTAAGCTTAAAAAAACACTTCCTAGACCCCCCTTCAAGATAAATGTGTACATTATAATTACAGGCTAGCTATCGCTTGCCAGATAAAAAAACTACTCCTAAATGGCAGAAAAGGTCTTAAAATTGACAGAAATTGGGCGAAAGGTTTAAAATCGACAAGCTCTCAAAACTAATGGGGCTAAACATGAGGGAAAAGAGGGGCCAGAAAAACGACCCATCTCCCCTTAAGTCCAACTCTTCACTTGGCACTGATCTCAATTTTTGTTTTCTATGTGAATGAGGGAGACAAAGGCATAACTGCCGGCAGCGAGTGCCTCCCACAGATTTGAAAGAGTGACGGCCAAAATCAAGGGAAGTTCGAGCTAAAATGCCTGGACACACTGAGTTTGAAGCAATTTAAGTCATAGGAAGAGGGAAAGAATGATTCTGGGAGAGAGTTCCAGAGCTCAGCAGTTGAATAGAAGAAAGTCTGAGAATAGCATTTCACTCTTGGGTTGGAGAGTTGCACAGAGTAGGGTTTGGATTGTGTTGCAAGACGGGTACTACATACCCTACGTTGAGGATGTGGTATACACTGGGAGAGCTCTGAGGAACACTAATTATTGTAGTAGCGATAGAATAGCGAGAGAGATGCAACATTGCGGCGAAGAGAGAGAGATTGCAGAGAGTTGGTGAGTGGACGGGAGTTAATGATACGAAAGGCTTTCCTTTCTACTTTGTCTAGGAGTGCTGTGTGAGAGGATCCTCCCCACACATGTGAACAATACTCAACACAAGGAGGCACTGTGCCCCTGTACAGAGCAAGTAGCTGCGCAGGGGTAAAGAACCCCTTGAGGCGGTTGAGCACACACAGCTTCTGGGAGGCTGCCTTACCAAGACTGGTAATATGGTCCTTCCAAGTGAGAGCAGAAGAAAAAGAGACACCGAGAATATTGAGAGAAGATGAAGGATTGAATTTTGTATTGTTGACGAATAAGGGATAGTCCTTCTGGAGGTTCCTAACGGGTAGTAAAATGAATAAATTGGGTCTTGGAAGCATTAAATGCAACAAGGTTTTCTCTACACCAATGGGAAATAGTAGCTAGGTCAGAAGATAATTGTTGTATGGCTACATTACGTTTGATTTTGAGGGATTGTTGGCTGGGGCGTTCTGGAAAACTAATTGAGTAGTGTAAGGTAGAGTCGTCTGCATATGAATGGATGGGACTGGATGTACAGTTGAGAAGATCATTTATGAAAATTAGAAAGAGAATAGGAGATAGGACAGAACCCTGAGGAACACCGGAGTTGATAGAATGAGGAAGTGAGCGATGGCCGTCCACAACCGCAGCTATGGAACGGCCGGAAAGGAAATTAGAGACAAAGGCGCATATGGAGGGATAGAAACCGAAGGAGGGTAGTTTGGAAATTAATGATTTGTGCCAGACTCTATCGAAGGCCTTCGATATGTCTAGTGCAACAGAAAAAGTCTCACCGAAGTCCCGAAAGTTGGATGACCAAGAGTTAGTAAGATATGAAAGAAGATCACCAGAAGAGCGACCCTTAAGGAAGCCATACTGGCGATCTGAGAGCAGATTATGAGAAGAGAAATGCTTAAGAAATTTGGAAGCAAGAATATTTTCAAAAACTTTAGAGATACAAGAGATGAGAGCAATTGGACGATAGTTGGAGGGTTGAGAGCGGTCACCCTTCTTTGGGACAGGTTGAATAAGAGCAAACTTCCAGCAAGAAGGGAAGACGTTAGAGGAGAGACAGACGAAAGAGTTTGCCTAGTCAGGGGGTCAGCACGGAAGCACAGTTTTTGAGTACAACAGGAGGAACACCGTCCGGACTGTACGCCTTCTTAGTATTTAGCCCAGAGAGGGTAGAAAGTACATCTTTAGAAGAGATTAGGATATTAGACATAAGTAGGAGAGACGGGGGTGGAGAGGGAGGAATAGCACCGGAATCATCCAAGGTATCATCCAAGGTGGAGTTTCTGGCAAAAGTTTGAGCGAAGCGTTCAGCTTTGTCAGAAGAAGAAGTGATGGTTGTGCCATCGTCGTGGAAAAGGGGAGGGAAAGACGAGGAAGAAAAATTGTTGGAGGGTTTTTTGGCTAGATGCCAGTAAGGTTGGGAAGAGCTAGAGTTGGATAGTTCAGTGCATTTATTATTGATGAAAGAGTGCTTGGCAAGTCGAAGAACAGATTTGGCTTGATTCTGGGCAGAAACATAGGAAGAATGAGATTCTTGAGTTTTAAGGCATCGGTACCAATTGAATGCTTCCTCCTTGTTGTGGACAGCAGTAGAACAAGCGTGAGTAAACCAAGATTTGTTTTGCATTAGCCTGAGAGAAAGAAAATGGAATGTACGCTTCCATGCCCGAGAGGATTACCTCGGTAATGCGTTTAGCACTCTCCTAGTGTCCTCAGCCACGGAAGCAGAAGTCATTCCATTGGAAATCAAGGAAGTACTGACGGAGAGCCTCCCAGTTGGCAGCGCTAAAGTGCCACAAGCGCCGCCGGCTGGGAGGATCGGGTGGCCGTACTGAAGAGATAGGACAGGTGACGGAGATAAGTTTATGGTCGGAGGAGCCCAAAGGAGAGAAAAGATTAACAGTATAAGAAGGGTTAGAAGTCAGAAATAAGTCAAGAATGTTGGGCCGATCTCCGAAGCGATCCGGGATACGAGTGCGTTGCTGGACCAACTGCTCTAGGTCATTTATGATAGAAAAGACGTAAGCTTGTTCACCAGGTTGGTCAGTAGTGTGAGAGGAGAGCCATTGGTGGTGGTGAAAGTTGAAATATCCTAATGGGTTGCAATTTCTTGGGCACCCGTCTTAAAGGAGAGATTTCCACTTGAGGAAATATTTTTTGTTTTCTGGACCACCCCTTTCTCCCTCATGTTTAGCCCCATTGCATTTGAAATTTTAAAACGTTCGCCCCATTAGTTTGGCGAACTTAAGAACTTTCGCCCCATTTCTGTCAATTTTATGTGCCATTTAGGTGTCGATTTTTTCCTGGCGAGCGATAGCGAGCTTGTAATTTTAAGAGGAACCGGCCTTTGGCCGGGAAATTTTTCTACCGAAAAATGTACAGATTTATTTTGAAAGGGGGTCTAGGGGGTGTAATTTTAAGCTTGATGGAGGTCTAGGGAGGAAACTAAAAAAATATATGAATAAATGAATGAATAGACCAAACAAACGGTCTGCCTCCCCTTAAGCTTGATGGAGGTCTAGGGAACAAACTACAAATCTCCCCTTAAGGGGAGGTATGTGTTTTTTTATGGACACCCTTCTCCCACGTGTTTAGCCCCATCAGTCTTAAGATTTTATGACGTTCGACCTATTAGTTTGTCGATTTTAACATCTTTCGCTCCATTTCGTTGTCAATTTAATGACCTTTCATGCCATTTAGGTGTCGATTTTTTCCTGGCGAGCGATAGCGAGCCTGTAACTTTTGTAGAAACTGGCCGAAAAGTTTTCTACCGAAAAATGTACAAATTTATCTTGACGGTGGGTCTTGGGTGTGAATTATTTAAGCTTGATAAAGGTCTAGGGAGCAAACTAAAGAAATATGAATAATAATGAAAAAGGCCGATAAATACAAGATAACCCCCTTAAGGGGAATCTAGATATTCACTTAATGGAGAGTTTTTTCTGGACCCCCTTTTCCCCCATCTTTTGCCCCATTAGTTTTGAAATTTTAGTTTATTATGCTATTTTAAGACCTCACCCCATATCTTAGTCAGTTTTAGGACCTTTCGTGCCATTTAGGTGTCGATATTTTCCTGACTGGTGAGAGCTAAGCCTGTGTTTCTTCTCCTCAACACACAAGCTTTGGAACCATCTCCCTTAATCTATCTTTTCCTCATCCTATGACTTAAGGACGTCAGTCCGCTAAGAGGTCGAAAATAAGTTATGAAATATGGCGAAAACATCCTGAAAAATCGTATAAAGTGTTGACAACAACCTCCTAAAGCTTCATTGTGCTATTTGTCTATGTTAAATACAAATGTGATTGTATATATACAGCATTTATGACAGTGTGGGTTTGTTTACATCATACGTCACAGTACAAGGTAAACTTTAACCTGCAATTTCCGAATTTTTTGTGTTGCTGATATAATGCCACATTTGTTGATACAAATACGGAAATTCTTGATGGATTTGAATGATTTTTTTGTTATTGGAAATCTTACACTTTTATCTAAAACTTGGAGGTATCTTAAAGTGCATTCATTCGACATATATCGACAGGCCCCGCCCAATTCCCCAACCGTTATCATACGGCTGGCATGACTGTGCGAGGTGCGATGTGTCCAACAGGGTTACCAAATCAGCACAAAAATATTATTTAATCTGTTTGCAGAAGTAACTAGAAGAATACAAACTAGTAAATGCCTACCTAATATTGCTAGAATATTACTCCAATATTGATAACATGTGCTAAAAGATTCGGAGTATAGCCAACATTCTTATTGCTAGGTGTAAAATATTTCCGCTAGATCAAGTCAATATTTATTTATCAATTTAAATTATTAATAATGGCCTACAAAGCCATCTACCTTTCTACATCAACGAGTGAGAAAGAAATGTTAAGACTGGAGCCTGTCTTTAACAGCTCCATTCCCTTGTTCAAGTAAATACTTTTAGATCTAGCGGTAAGGTAGCTACATTGGCAACGCTGGTGTCTTCTGTCAATGCGCTGTGAGCCGCTGTCATTCAAACGTCAGTTCAGTTCCCTCCCGTCTTCTGAAGGGGGAAGATGGCGTCTCCTGCCCATACCCCTGGCAGACCTGCTGGTTCTCCCCGACTTGTCAGTCAAGCCAGGAATATTGTATTAAATGTATTCAAGTATTTTGATAAGGAGAAAACTGAGCCAGTTGATGTGGTGGTGAAGAAAACCTCTGGGGCAACACAAGTTTCACAGCCATTGATTAACAAGATCAGAACTCAAGGCAGGAAGATTGAAGGAGTCTTTCATTCACCAGTTTACCAGCAACGGCTTTCACCCATACTTGGATCAATTGACAACTTGATCACTTCACACTATGAGAGAGAGAGGGAGGGAGGGAGACTGAGGTACACAGATAAGGAGGGGGAGGCATTACGGTACCGTACCCTATACACCCAAACGCAGTCGCTCGCTAAGCCTAGCTTAAAAATGTCTACCTCTGCTCTGCCCAATTAGTAGACGAGGTAACAATGGTAATGGAGTTTACTTTTCTGTACAATGGTATATGGTAATATTGTATAGTAAAGAATAACTGCAAATATGCATGTATTAAAGCGCTCTTACATCCTATAATTAATTTTACTTGGAGCTCTTATCAGCTCCGTGGTAAGGTGACAAGTGACTTGTCCGAGATTGCGGTATGATAAGCTCTACTTCGTCTACGGCGCTGGTGGAAGCGGGCGGGGCCTGTCGATATATGTCGAATGAATGCACTGTAGGTCTCTATGAGTTGAAGAGATATATTTCTTGGGCAGGTTTTATGAACGGTACTGAGAAAAATCTATGAGTAAAGCATACCAGTACAATCCCATTGGACCTACACCAATAATTCACCTTCAGTTTTACAATTATGTCTAGTAATTCTCCCAAACAATTACCATGGCCTAAGTTGTAATAGCTACTGAGTTGTAGCAGCGGAAAATTTGCGGTTTTTTTCCGAATATTTTCACACGTTTTATATTTGTCATACATTTATTTCTTAATATAAATCGATACAAATTGGTATGCATAGTCACCAATATGAGTACAAATTGGTATGCATAGTCACCAATAGGGGAGGTGTGGTGGAGTGGTCTTGCCACTGGCCTGGTAATCCAAAGGTCCCGGGTTCAAATCCCGATGTATCAATGGGAAGATATTATTGGGATGGAACTTGTGCTGTACCTGGTATCAGTGCATTACCACAAGCCCACCGAAACGTCAATAAAATACCCTCATTGTTCCCTGATTAAATAGCACTGTATGAATATTCCCATATTCAAAATATGCTATAGGGGTGCAATGCCTGGTGAGTTATCTGCTCAACAGGTGGCGTTGTGTGTGTGTAAGTGTGAGAGTCCGAGTGTAGGGGGTGAGACAGTGAAGCACGGGAACGAGGTGGCTTCAGAGATGGGGTCGTTTCGGGCCATGAGTGAGCACCGTGCCTCATGTGAAGGCAAGATGGCAGGTGCTCGTTGTACTCTACGTGCTTCACATGTCTCACTCCCTAGACTGGAACAAGACCTCACGGGCTTCACTGTTCATTGTAAAGCGGTGAATGTTAAGGCTCTCAGCCTATGCCCGAGAGGAAGTGAAGTTGGAATATAGAAAAAAAAAAAAATATGAGTGCAAATTGGTATGCATAGTCACCAATATGAGTGCAAATTGGTATGCATAGTCACCAATATGAGTGCAAATTGGTATGCATAGTCACCAATATGAGTGCAAATTGGTATGCATAGTCACCAATATGAGTACAAATTGGTATGCATAGTCACCAATATGAGTACAAATTGGTATGCATAGTCACCAATATGAGTACAAATTGGTATGCATATTCACCAATGCGTACAAATTGGTATGCATAGTCACCAATATGAGTACAAATTGGTATGCCACCACCAATATGAGTACAAATTGGTATGCATAGTCACCAATATGAGTACAAATTGGTATGCATAGTCACCAATATGAGTACAAATTGGTATGCATAGTCACCAATATGAGTACAAATTGGTATGCATAGTCACCAATATGAGTACAACTTCCGGTAAAGCAATGAGCACTCTAACTATAGTATAAGTAATTCTCGACCTCTTAGCGGACTTCTGTCCTTAAGGGGGGTGACCTGCTTTTTGTTATTTTTGCCCTTTTCTCTCTTTCTCTGGCTTGTATCCATTCGGCCCAATTCAGCCAACTATTTTAAGACGTTTATCCCCATCTAGGTGTCGATTTCTTCCTGGCGAGCGATAGCGAGCCAGCATTATATGAAGAAATCCGGCTTTGCCGGAGAAATTTTTCTATCGAAAAATTTACAAATTTAGCCTGCTGTCAAACAAAAATAAAAAATATGCTGGCTCGCTACTGCTCACCAGTAAAGAATTGACACCTGGTGATAAACGTCTTAAAACACTAGGCTGAATGGGGCCAAATGGATACAAGCTAGAGAAAGATAGAAAAGGACAGAACAAAAACAGGTCATCCCCCTTAACACTGCTTCAACCTCCGTGTGTCAAGACATTTTGACACTAACGTACCTTGATTTTGGCTCCCTGTCACTCTTTTAACTTTGGGGGAGACACTTATTACAGTCAGCTTGGGCTTTTGTCTCCTCCCTCTTCTCCTCCTCCTCCTCCTCTTCTTCCACCCCTCCCCCTCCCCCTCCTCTTCCTCTTCCTCTTCCTCTTCCTCTTCCTCTTCCTCTTCCTCTTCCTCTTCCTCCTCCTCCTCTTCCTCTTCCTCTTCCTCTTCCTCTTCCTCCTCCTTGACAGTGAAGCAATTTTCTCCCAAGTTTGTATTTACTGCTTGTGTTTAACTATACTTGAGAGAGAGAGAGAGATATGTGTATGTGTGTGATATCCAGAAAGAGAACAAAATACATATGATAAAACGCCTTTTTATCTCCAACTTCAATTATAATTTATGTGCCATGATTAAATGTCAATGCTGATAATTAATATATCATTCCCAATATTAAGTAATGTATCAAAATGAAAATGATTTACCTTTGGAGCTGAAAGTACAAAGGAAATCAAGCAACAACAGGTCTAGTGACCCTTCTAGGTTGCTTGTCCACCAAAACACTGAGGATCAAGTGTCCAAACAGTGGTTTAGAGTGGGTAAGGGAACATTGGAAAGGGAACTACTGCCCTGGAACTAATGTCTGTGGCAGGATTAGGAAGTTAGTAGGGGACAGGTGGGTTAATAACTGAGGGGGGGATAAAATAAAGTTATTTATTTACAAACGCAGTCAGTCGTGGGTTTGATGTAAGATATTTGTCTAGCCGAAGTTTAAAAGAATCAACGGTGCTGCAGTCAATAACGTCTCGGGGAAGCCCATTCCACAAGTTGACAACTCGATTGAAGAAGAAATTCTTAGATTCGTGTGAGTTAAAAGATTTACCAATAATTTTGCAACCGTTTCCCCGCGTGTAATTAGATTGGTCGATAGTGAAGTACTTACTACAGTTCATATTGTCGATGCCTTTGATGATTTTGAACACTTGAATTAAGTCGCCTCTTAATCTGCGCTGGGTTAAAGAAAATATATTTAATTCTCTAAGACGCTCCTCGCTCCTCGTATGGTTTGTTCTTTAGGCTAGGTATCATTTTGGTAACTCTACGTTGAACTCGTTCTAGCTTGTCTATATATTTTTGGTAATAAGGGCACCAGGATTGAACGCAGTATTCCAGAAGAGGGCGGACTAAGGAATTGTAAAGGGTTAGGATAACTTCTTTGGATTTATGCTCAAATGACCTGCCTATAAAGCCAATTATTTTGTTTGCCTTCTTAACGACTCTCGAACATTGTTGACTCGGTTTTAGGTTACTCGATATTGTTACTCCCAGATCGGTTTCTCTGTCCACAGTCTTAAGCTGAGTCCCATTCATCGAATAGTTTGCTTTCGCATTACAGTATCCAATATGTAGTACTTTACATTTATCCGCATTGAAACTCATTTGCCAAATTTGGGCCCAACATGACAACTTATCTAGATTGTGTTGCAAATCGTCAACTTGTTCTTTTGAGAGTACGCTATTTGCAATTTTTGTATCGTCAGCAAACTTTGAGATTGTACAGGTGAGACCCTCATCTATGTTGTTGATGTAAATTAGAAAGAGAATTGGTCCTAGTACCGATCCCTGGGGTACCCCGCTACTTACATTGGTCCATTTAGATGCCTTACCGTTTATGACTACTCTTTGCTTTCTGTCGCGGAGCCAGTTTTCTATCCATTTCAACACACCATCTTGTATTCTATCTATCTATCTATTGCCTGACGCCGTGATCCCCGAAGGGGTGGCCACGAACGAACCGCCCCCATGCACCTCTGTCCCCAGTCAGTCGACGCCCCTCCCCCCAACCAGCACCGCCTTCGTTCATGTACTTCCTCACTCCATCCTTCCACCTCATATTCGGTCTACCTCTTCCCCTCTGTCCCTCCACCTCGCTCTCGTACACCCTCTTAGTCATTCTCTCGCTTTCCATACGTTCCATATGGCCGAACCATCTCAAGTTGTTCCTTTTCACACTTTCCAGCACATCTACCTCCACACCACACCTCCTTCTTACTTCCTCATTAGTCTGTCTATCCCTCCATGTAACTCCGCACGCACTCCTTAAGTAATTCATTTCCACTGCTCTCACTCTTGGTCTGAGTCTCTCAACCAACGTCCATGCTTCGCTTCCGTAAGTCAGTGTCGGGATTACCACACTGTCATGCAAGGACTTCTTCACTTCCATACTGACCACCCTATTTCTTGTTACTGCTTTTAGCGTTCCTACAACCCTCTTCCCCTGTTGTACCCTCTCCCGCACCTCTTCATCCATAGTCCCATCTTTACTCAACACACTGCCCAGATACTTAAAAGAGTTGACGAGATCCATAGCCTGACCGTTCAGCTTCACCTCACACTCTGTGACTTCACCCCTTTCGAAGACCATAACCTTGCTCTTCCCCGTATTTACCTTCAAATTCCGTTTTTCGCACACTGTTCCAAACTCATTTACCAGACCCTGCAACTCCCATTCATTATCACTCATCAGAACTGTATCATCCGCAAACAGCAGTATAGGTAGCTTCCACTCAATTCCCTCCCTTTTCAGCGATACACCAACATCCACTGCTCTTGATAGTATTTCTTTCATAACTCCATCCATATATACAGTAAACAACCACGGGGACATCACACCCCTGTTTCAAACCAACATTCAGGTCAAAGAACTCGCTCTGCTCACTCTCCACACGTACTGCCGCCTTTGCACCCTCATACATGCTCTTCACTGCTTTCAGCAACTTGCCCTCTACTCCGTATATTCTAAGTACTTTCCACAAACCTTCTCTATCCACTCTGTCATAGGCCTTCTCCAAGTCCATAAAGGCAACATACACCTTTTGTTTCTTCTCCAGATACTTCTCCACAACACAATTCAGGGTAAAAATCTGATCTACACATCCTCTTCCCTTCCTAAAACCTCCCTGCTCGTCGCCTATCCATTTCTCCGTTCTCACTCTCACTCTCTCAATCACTACCCTACTGTATACCTTCCCTACTACGCTTAGAAGACATATTCCTCGGTGGTTACCACACACTCCTCTTTCCCCTTTGCCCTTATATAGGGGGACTATTATGCCAGTCTTCCAGTCATCGGGTGCACTCCCCTTCTCCCATGCTAGTTTGCACATTTTCCATACCCATTCTATCACTATCTCACCACCATACCTCAACATTTCCCCACACACTCCATCTGTTCCTGGTGCTTTCCCCAACTTCACTCTTTTCATGGCTTCCCACACTTCTGACCTCCTGATCCCCACCTCCTCCTCCACTACTTCTCTTCTTCTCCCTCCCATACCATATCCAGCTATGTTTGCTGGCTCTTCATTCCTTTCATTTAGCAACTCACTGAAGTACTCCCTCCATCTTTCGACTCTCTCTTGCTTCTCGGCTAGCATTCTCCCATTCTTATCTTTCACACCCTTACTGTTTCCCTTGCTACCTTCCCTAACTTTCTTGACTTCTTTCCAGAACAGTTTCTTACTCTCCCTCCATTTTACACTCAGATTCCTTCCAAATTCCTCATCTACTCTTCTCTTACTTTCCTTCACTACTCTCTTCACCACCCTCTTACTCTCCACGTACCTCGCTCGTTTCTGTCTCTCGGAATCTTCATTCCCTCTACTACCCAACCACTCTCTATATGCTTTCTTCTTTTCTTCCACAGCTATTCTTACCTCTTCTGTCCACCATGCTGTACCTTTCACTCCCCTCCCTCTTCTCCTCACTCCACACACCTCCTCACATGCTGCACAGATCTCATCCTTAAACACCTTGCTCATCTCCTTCACAACTTCCATAACTTCCAGGTCGAACCCACCTAGTCGTCTTTCCACTGCTCTCCTGTACTCCTCCCTGATTTCCTCCTCCTGCAACCTCTCCACCCTCCTCACCATTCCACCCTCCTCTCGCCTCCCTCCCGCTCTCCTCACCCACTTCTTTTGTATCCTAACCTTAGCTACCACTACATAATGATCAGACAGACCCCCTCCAATACCCCTATACACCCTAGCATCCATCACAGATTTCTTCATTCGTTCATCCACACATACATAATCAATCAATGACTTTCGTTCCACCACTGTCTTATCCTTCATCGTCAACATCCGTTTCCACGTGTACCTGTGGATCATTCTGTGTCGGAAGAAGGTGTTGGCTATCCACAGCCTCCTCCCCACACATACGTCCACAAGTGCACTACCATTCCCATTCACCTCTGATGGTACCCCCCACCCTCCCACCACTCCCTCAACTTTCCTATGCATCTTGTATTCCATGCGCTTTTAGTTTTAGCAGTAAACGTTTGTGAGGAACTTTATCAAAGGCCTTTTGAAAATCAAGGTATATAATATCTACAGCTTTACTCTCATCATAGAGGTTGAGGATATCGTGGAAGAAGTCTAAGAGGTTAGTTAAGCAGGAACATTTGTTACGAAAGCCATGTTGAGTATTTTTAAGTATGTTATTTTCCTCTAAGTGATTTACGAGTCTGTCTCTTATGAGTGTTTCTAGCATTTTACATACAACTGAGGTTAAGCTAATTGGATGATAGTTACTGGGTAGGGATTTGCTGCCTTTTTAAAAAATTAGTGTTACGTTAGCTAGCTTCCACTGATCAGGCATAGTTCCAGACTGCAAGGATTTATTGAATAGCAATGTCAGTGGTTTGGAGAGCTCATCCTTAGCTTCCTTTAGAACTCTAGGTGAGATTGTATCAGATCTGGGCGTTTTATTTACCTTGAGTTTATCTAAACATTTCAATACTTCTCTCTCTGTAACGGTGATATTGCTTAGAACATCAGAATTATCTATCTGAATCGGTGATGCTATCGGGATATCAATGAGGTCTTCTGTTGTAAAAACTGATGCAAAGAAGGTATATAGACTGCATCACCGTTGATTCATTTAAACTCCGCCTAGACAAATATCTCGCATCAAACCCGCGACTGACTGCGTTTGTAAATGAATAACTTTAGTTTATCCCCCGCTCAGTTACTAACCCATCTGTCCCCTACTAACAATCACGTACATTAGTTCCAGGGCAGTAATTCCCTTTCCAATGTTCCCTTACCCACTCTAAACCACTGTTTGGACACTTGATCCTCAGTGTTTTGGAGGACAGGAACAAACCCTAGATCAGAAGGGTCACTGGATCTGTTGTTGCTTGATTTCCTTTGTACTCCTTTGTATTGAGGGCATTACTCATTTGTACTTCGTCTTTGGTATATTCTCCATTTTCATTGACTAAGGGTCCAACAGTTGAAGTAACTACTCTCTTCTTTCTGATATAACTATAGAATTCTTTTGGGTTTGTTTTACTTTGATTCACAACATGTGACTCGAGGGTCTTTTTACTTTGCTTAATTGACTATTTGGCTTTGCGTTGTAGTTCTACAAATTTCACCCATTCTTCGTCATTTTGTGAGGATTTTAATCTATCATTAGCAAACTTTTTAGCAAGCAGACAGTTTGAAATATCTTTATTCCACCATTTGGGCTTATCGGTATGGCCTGTACGCCGTATTTTCGATGGTATGCAGTCTTGCATTGCATTTAGGTAAGTGTTTGCGAATGATTCCCAAGATGTATTTATGTCGTTATTGTTAATTAGAAAACTCCAGTCAGTTTCTTTAAACATTGCTCTAAGTTTACAAAAGTTTGCTTGCTTGAAATTAGGGACTTTCTCGATGCTGCTGTTTGGTTCGTTTCTAGTAAACTTTAAATTGAAGGTTATCGTACGATGGTTGCTGTTACTGAATTCATCCCCCACATTCAAATTCTCCATCAATGTCAAGGACATTATTTCCACGGGTTGGAGATCTAACAAATTGGTATAACCGAACTCTCTTGCAAGTTTGCATACAGGTCTTGTCCAGAGTGTGAAGTAATACTATCTCCCCACTTGGTCACAGGTAAATTGAAGTCGCCAAAAATACAGTATCTTGCGAGTTACTTAAGTCTGCAATTGCTCATAAATTTCTCGGTCAGTTTGCACTGATTGAGCTGGAGGTCTATATATTAGTGCAAGTATTATTTTTGTACCTTTATTATTATTCTTTATTAGCACAAAGGATGTGTCGACGTTCACAATTTGAGGTTTTGACAAGAGGGTCGGGTTAAGACTTTCTTTAATCAAAAGTAAAACGCCACCTCCATTTTTAATTATTCGGCTTTTCTCAAACATTACATAACCGGGAAGTGAATA
>CM064565.1:23029293-23079293 GCA_032716605.1 Paralithodes platypus | reverse complement strand
CTTCAAACTCTGTGTGTCCAGGCATTTTGGCTCGAACGTCCCTTGATTTTGGCCTTGTCACTCTTTCAACTCTGGGGGAGGCACTCGCTACAGGCAGTTCTGCCTATTTGTCTCCCTCACTCACATAGAAAGAAAAAAAAACACACACACACACATACACTCTCACAATGCCATTAACATAACCTCCACTAGCTATTAACCCGGGAACTGCGGGAAGACTCTTAAGAGTTCCCCGGCGGACTGCGGGAAGACTCTTAAGAGTCAGAAAAAAAAAAATCAACTTTAACCCGTCCAGCATCAGCGACGCGTCTGGCGCGTCGGCGATGTATGTAACGCACAGCCCCAGCGACGCGTCTGACGAGTCACCCTAATTGCTCCGACCGTAACCTCAGGTGTAGCCACTCGAGAGGGCTCAGATTTGTATGGGAACTGTGTACGTATCCCACGCAACCGTGCCGATGGTTGAAAACTCTCAAAGTCCACGTGCGTGCGCGTGAGCGCGCAATAACCTGTTTTGGGGGGGAAATTGCCTTCAATTTTTTACTCTTGTAAAATCCGTGGTGTATGTGTGACCATTTTTTGAGCTTTTTGATAGTTTTTTCGTGGTTTTTCCTTCATTCCTAACCCATTCGCTATTGTTTCTGGAATAAAAACCATTTTTCAAAACCGGCCGGGTTCTGGGTGTACATTTATTAATAATCAGCCGGGGCTCGACGGGTTAAACATCGATTTTTTTTTTTTTTTTTTTTGGCCCCTGGGCCATGCAAAATATCACTCCTCTACCTCCCCTCCTTCCCCACTTTCCTCCCCTCCTTCAGTTATCACCTATTTTCCCTGTTATTCCCTTATTCTGAGGTATATTTTCGTGCTAACATTAGCGAGTTGCAAGCAGGGCATTGTCATCACTGTTAGCAAGCGAGTGCAAGAGAGAGAGAGAGAGTATCGATCGACTGTGTCTCAGTGGCCTTGGGGGAAATTGGCGGGAAAGCAGGTTGCCTCACCCATACATTATATAACTCGCGGGCTATATCTCCGATTTTGACCATCCAAACGCTGTTTCACTCGTTTTATTGTTGTTTCAGGTTAATACCTTTATAATCAACCCATAATAGGTGTGTATGGATAAGTATTAATGCTATTTATGGTAAAATGAATATTTTAGTGATGGAAACAGCTCAAATACATGCGCACAGGCAGAGGTGTCTAATTACCCCCATGCGCACTTAAGAGGTTAAGGGGGGTCACCGTTTTTTTTTATCTCTCTCTCCTTTCTCTCTTTCCCAGGCTTGTATCCATTCGACCCCATTCATCCAACTGTTTTAACACGTGTATCCCCATCCAAGTGTCGATTTCTTCCTGGCGAGCGATAGCGAGCCAGCATTGTATGGAGAAATCCGGCTTCGACGGAGACATTTTTCTATTAAAAAATGTACAAATTTTAGCTTGCTGTCAAAACAAAAAATATATATGCTGGCTCGCTACCACTCGCCAAGAAAATATTGACACCTAGATGGGGGTAAATGTCTTAAAACAGTAGGCTGTTTGATGCCGAATGGATGCAAGCCAAAGAGAGAGGGAGAGAAAGATAAAAAAAGCGAGGTGGGCTCCCTTAAATCTACTAAAACTACCTCCCAGTTAAAAGTTCAATATAATATATTAATTTTAATCCTTTAATTATTGGGCCGGTTTTTCTGGTCCCCCTTTCTTTCTCATGTTTAGCCCCAATAGTTTTCGGATTATAAGACGTTTGGCCCATTAGTTTGGCGATTTTAAAACCTTTCGCCCCATTTCTTTTGTCAAGATTCAAACTTTTTGTGTCATTTGGGTGTCGATTCCTGCAGTGGCGTGTTTTGATCCCACCTGATCATTATTTATTTCATGTGCATTATTTTAACCCCTTGAAGCTCTGACGCGTTTTAGCAGTTTATTTAGGCCTGTCCCTATGAATCCAGGTAGAGGGCTTATTTCAAACTGAGTAACCCTGAAAGACCGTGTGTGTGTGTGTGTGCGTGTGTGTGTGTGTGTGTGTGTGTGTGTGTGTGTGTGTGTGTGTGTGTGTGTGTGTGTGTGTGTGTGTGTGTGTGTGTGTGTGTGTGTGTGTGTGTGTGTGTGTGTGTGTGTGTGTGTGTGTGTGTGTGTGTGTGGGAGAGAGAGAGAGAGAGTGTCTGTGTGTGTGTATGTGAAAGTCAATGAGAGACAACGCTAGATACATATAGATACATACATAGACAGATAGAGAGATAGAGATAGAGAGAGAGAGAGAGAGAGAGACAGAGACAGAGAGAGAGAGAGACTTCCTACTTGTAAAAGAACACAATAATATTTAAGTTGTTCCGGGAAAGGTCATACGTTTGTGTGTACAAAGGAGTACAAAGGAAATCAAGCAACAACAGATCTAGTGACCCTTCTAGGCTGCTTGTCCTCCAAAACACTTAGGATCAAGTGTCCAAACAGTGGTTTAGAGTGGGTAAGGGAACATTGGAAAGGGAATTACTGCCCTGGAACTAATGGCCGTGGTAGGATTAGGAAGTTAGTAGGGGGCAGATGGGTTAGTAATACTATTTCCAATTGGGGCAGAGAAAACCTTGTTAACTTTAATGCTTCCAAAACCCAATTTCTCCATCTATCTACCCGTCAGGATCTCCCAGCGGACTATCCCTTATTTTTTAACAATACAAAAATCAACCCTTCATCTTCTCTCAATATTCTTGGTGTCTCTTTTTCTTCTGTTTTCATTTGGAAGGACCATATTACCAGTCTTGCTAAGGCAGCCTCCCAGAAGCTTGGTGTGCTCAACTGCCTTAGGGGGTTCTTTTCCCCTGCACAGCTTCTTGCTCTGTACAGGGGCATAATGCGCCCTTGTATTGAGTATTGTTCACATGTGTGGGGAGGTTCCTCTCACACTGCTCTCCTAAACAAAGTTGAAAGGAAGGCCATTCGTATCATTAACTCCCGCCCACTCACCAACTCTCTGCAATCTCTCTCTCTCCGCCGCAATGTTGCATCTCTCTCGCTATTCTATCGCTACTATAATAATCAGTGTTCCTCAGAGCTATCCCAGTGCATACCACCTCCTTTACGTAGGGCACGTGGTACCCGTCTTGCAACTCAATCCCACCCCTACTCTGTGCAACTCTCCAACCCAAGAGTGAAATGTTACTCTCAAACTTTCTTCTACTCAACAGCTGAGCTCTGGAACTCTCTCCCAGAATCAGTCTTTCCCTCTTCCTATGACTTAAATTGCTTCAAACTTCGTGTGTCCAGGCATTTTGGCTCGAAAGTCCCTTGATTTTGGCCCTGTTACTCTTTCAACTATGGGGGAGGCACTCGCTATAGGCAGTTATGCCTTTTGCCTCCCTCAATCACATAGAAAAAAAAATATATATATATATATATATTTAACCCCTTATTGGCGGCGCTCGACTTAAGTCGTGCACCAATTTGCAGCAAGTTAGGAGCATTATTAAGGCTTTTAATTGGTTAAAATCGAGTGCAAATGGCCGAGAGCGCAGCGGGCCAGACAGCCGACTCCCAGGGCTTACCGCCGCCCATTAACTCATGTTCCCTGTGTTCTCGAGAGGCCGGCAGTGTAGCCAGTAGTGAGCATAGCTGGGGAAAATATACCGATATATGCTAAACTTCCATGTTCGTGGCACCACTGCAAGAGAACCACGAGTGCTACCTAGCTCGTTCTGGTCTCATTTTGAAGCTTTTAGTGCCTAGTTTTTTGCTAAATATTTTTTTTTTCATGCAGATGCTTGATTTATCATGCAGGAGGGCCTGAATATGCCCAAATGAGCCAAAAACACCCCGCTAGACCAGGGTAAATTAATTACTCCAGTCGTTTGTGATATATAGAGATTAAGTCTCTTACTAACCCTACTCCTATTACTATTATTACTACTATTTCTACTAACCCCTCTCCTACTAACACTACTCCTACTAACCCTCCCAACAGGCAGTAACCGATGGGGTCCAGATTACTACCTCCCGGTCCATGTTTGACCTGAGCACCAGTGACACGCGCCGCGAACCAGGCAAAACCCACCGCCACTCGCCCCCGTCCCGCTCCACCTCTGAGGACTCAGGTCGTATTTGTTCAGAGCTCCCCGGGACCTCGACCTCCTCCTGCCTGATGGACTCGGAGCGCATCCGGGCCCGCATCCTGGCACCCCCTAGGACCCGCTCCAGGATGGTGGACTCCGCTAGCTGAGGCTCCTGACCGGCAGCCTGGGTCATCACCCAATATTACAGAGATTATGATTATACTATGTTCATGGTAGCTTGGTGGCATATTCTTACCCCATGAGTATATATATATATATATATATATATATATATATATATATATATATATATATAATATATATATATATATATATTTTCTTTAATACATACGAGGTTGAAAGAAATGGCAATTTCTGCGTTGGAAATTTTATTATTCAAAGTTTCCAGGTCTCTTATGAGTTTTCGCTGGGTGGCAGGAAGTAGATGAAGGAGATGAGCAAAATTCATGGTGGTACAGGGTTACATAAATGTACATGATGATACAGGATATACGACGCGTTTCACTGGACAACCAGCATTATCAAGTAAGGAAGGAATGAAATAAAAGGTAAACAGGAAGGGTATATATAGAGGGTGGAGGATCAGAGGAGGAGGAAAACAGGGGGCAAAAGTCTGCTATTGGTGGAAGCGTAAACTAGGAGAGAGAAGGGGTTAACCGCTCCACGCATGCGCACTGGATGCGGGATGGTGGTCAGTAGGTGGGGTCGAAGCTGATTGGCTGCGTGTCGAGGGGCGTGGCCTAAGTTGTTGGGCGCCTGCAGAAGACGAAGCTGAAGGAGGTAGCGCGGGGGGCTGCGTCAAGGGCACCGGGGGGCGAGGAGGGGTGTTAGGTCCTGTAGGGTAGTGCCTTTTGGCAGAAGGAAGGATCTGAAGGTCCAGAGTTTGGTTGTTGATGTTGGGATGTAAGGCTTGGATATATAAAGCTTCGAGTATAGGTAATCTCCTTGGGTCACTTTCTTTATCGAGTATGGTGGTGTGTTTCTCTAACTCGTTGCGTGTGAGGTGAGGGTGGTTAGGGGTGAGATAGTGGTCTTTGATGGCTCCAGCCTGAAGGTGAAGAGTTAACCGACGTGAAAGACGAGTCTGCGTCATACCAATATAGGAATGAGGTCCACAGTCCTCATAATTACAGGTATGTTGGTAAATGACGTGATCGTCGGTCATCGGGCTCTTTATCTTGGTGGAGGCTGGTTTGTTGCGGAGAACGAGGTTGGAGGTCTTGGGGGATTTGTAATAAATTATTAATTTGATTTTGTTTTCCGGGTTGGTTGGGTGGACATGCTTGGAGATTATTTCTTTTAAGACGGCCTCGTCATTTTTGTGTTCAGAGGACATGTAATTGCGGTAGAAGATCTTAATTTCATTGGAATTTCAAAGAAATTGCCATTTCTTTCAACCTCGTATGTATTAAAGAAAATTTATTACCTGGCTTTACTAACATATATATATATATATATATATATATGTATGTATATATATCTATATCTATATATATATACAGAGAGAGTGAGAGGGGGAGAGTATCACAATTACACAGGATAAATAAATGTCTTGTACCGACGACGTAATTTATATTTTATTTTAGCTATATCTAGACGATTTTGTGTAGCTTAAGAAGGATCTGTGGTAGTAAAAAGGCTAAAGTGACGTAGTTCGAAGCCTGTTAATTGCTGGAGACCCTTCTTTAACGGAATATAATCGTTTAATAGTAGCCAGAATAAAGTTAAAAGGACGGCACCGGTACTGAAGGGGTTAAGGGGAGGTTTTTAGTTTCCTCCCTAGACCCCCAATAGGCCAATGGGCGTATTTATTTGCTCATGTACAGTATATATCTTTTTATAATTTTTGGTTTTAGTTTCCTCCCTAGACCTCCATCAAGCTTCAACAAACAAAAACAAACGTAACCTCCTTCAAGTAACCTCCTTCAAGTAACCTCCTTCAAGTAACCTCCTTCAAGTAACCTCCTTCAAGATAATTTTTTACATTTTTTTAATAGACAATTGTCCCGGCCAAAAGCCGGTTTATTTTAAATTAGAGGCTCGCTATCGCTCGCCACAAAAAGTCTTAATATTGACAAAGGAATGGGGTGAAAAGTCTTAAAATTGCCAAACTATTGGGGTGAACTTCATAAAATCTGAAAACTAATGGGGCTAAACACGAGGGAGAAGGGGGGCCCGAAAAAATGGCTCATTCCCCATTAAGAAATACCCCTAAGACCCCCTTGCGAGATAAATTTATAAAAATTTTGATAGAAAAATGTCCCTCATAAATTGAAATCTTTCTAAAATTGACACCTGAATGGCACATAAGGTCTTCAAATTTAAAACAAAATTAATGGAGTGAAAGGTCTTAAAATCGTCAAAGTATTAGGTCGAACGTGTTAATAAAATATGAAAACTAACGGGGCTAATCCTGAGGGAGAAGGGGGTCCAGAAAAAACAATATAAACTAAATAATGAAAATGGATCTCTGCCAAAAAATAACACCCCGAGTCTTTGTAAACAATAGGGTTGAATATGCTTCCATGTTATTTTGTACTGAGTGTAGTGAGTATGGTATGATAATATATATATATGCAGTATATATATATATATATATAATACATTTATTTATTCACATATATTTATTTTGTAAACAGTAATTGCCTTCATAAAGCTATAATAAAATATATAAATATATAAACATATACAACAAACAAAGAATAATCCTTATATATTGTAGAAACGCTTATCTATATCGAAAAGTGCGTAGGAATAAAAATACCCATAAATACTCGAAATTATTATAAACAGAAAAAGTATGTATTCCAAATAGAGGATAACCTGTTTAATGTGATGGTTGCAGTGTCATAGCATTCTGGTCAATAGTAGACGATTTTGGTTGTATTTATGTATATATTGTGTGTTATTAATTAATATATATATATATATATATATATATATATATATATATATATATATATATATATATATATATATATATATATATATATATATATATATATTATACTGTACAGTATATATATATAAAAACAAAAACAAAATCTGTTTTTCTTTTTTAGTTTGCACCCTAGACCTCCATCAAGCTTAATAAATTATCCACAATATACACCTTCGAGTTAAATTTGTAAAAATTTTGGTAGAAAAGTGTCGCGGCCAAAGGCTGATTCCTCCTAAATGGCACGACAGGTCTTGAAATGGTCAAAGAAATGGGGTGAAGGGTCTTAAAACTGCCAAATTAATGGGGCAAACCTCTAAAATTTCAAAACTAATGGGGCTAAGCATGAGGGAGAAGGGGGTCCAGAAAAAAATAAAATCAACTTAAGATGGACCAAGAGTTGTACAAGAGGTGAAAAGATTGCCACACCTTCCCAAGCCTCCCACAGATCCTTCCTAATCTGAGGAAAATCGTCTAATAGAAGCCAGAATATGAGAAAAGAGCAACAGAATAGCTTAACCCTTTCACACTTTTATGACGCAGAGGTTGCCAGATTAGCAACAAGAAATAGAGTTCTCTCACTCTTATAATTACTTCTCCAAAATTAGTTTTCTGCCCACAGCTAACAAAGACAACTGCAGAGGTTGAAGTAACTAAACTAAAGGTTTCTAAATACCCCTGATGGTAACAAAGGATTTAACCCTTTGGCTGCGGGTGACGTTCTGGAATGTTTTGGCAAGTTACAGCAATTTACAGGCTTTAAAAGCCTGTAAAAAACGTAAAAATTGAGTGTCCGTGGGCGGGAGCGTGAGGGGCCCACCTCCGTCCCTCAGAGCAGCGAGCGGCTGACTGAGCTAGGCTGTGTCTCGCGAGGGTCTCTCTCTGTCTCTCTCAACAGTGTAGCCAAGCGAGCGAGTGCTAGCAAATAGCGGGTTTCCCGCGTTTTACTGGCACCGCTGCGGGTGAACCAGACCACGTGCGGGGCCCGTTCTGGTCTCATTTTGAAGCTATTTTCGCCTAGTTTTCGGCGGAATACAGTTCATTTAATACAGATGCTTGATTTATCATTCAGGAGTGCCTGAATGTACCCTAAATAGCCCAAACATAGCCGCAGCCAATGTGTTAAAGTATCCACAATAGGCTCAAAATCGCGTCATATGCGTGGAAGGGTTAAGGGGAGATGGACGTATTTATTTGCTTATTTATTATATCTTTATTATTATTTTTAGTTTCCTCCCTAGACCTCCTTCAAGCTTTAAAAAAAAACACGCCAAGAACCGCTTTCAAGATAAATTTGTACATTTTTCGGTAGAAAAATGTCCCGGCTAAAATCCGGTTCCTCCTAAATTACAGGCTCGCTGTCGCTTGCTTGGAAGAAATCTACATCTAAATGGCACGAAAGGTCTTAACATTGACCAAGAAATGGGGTAAAAAGTCTTAAAATCACCAAACTAATCTGCCGTACATCTTAAAAATTTGTAAACTAATGGGACTAAGCATGAGGAAGAATGGGGACCTGAAAAATCAACCATCCCCCCTTAAGGTAACTTGAATAGAACACCGTGCAAGGGTAACAGAAAACGAGTAAGGGTAACTTGAATAGAAAACCTTGAAAGAATAAAAGAAAATTAGTATTTAAATAGTTCACCGTGTAAGGCCAACAGAAAATGAGTAAGGGTAACTTGAATAGAATACGATGAAATAGTAAAAGAAAACGAGTAAGGGTAACTTGAATAGAACACCATGAAAGAGTAAAAGAAAACGAGTACTTAAGTAGAGCAACATGAAAGGAAAACAGAAAATGAGTAAGGGTAACTTTAATAGAACACGGTGAAAGGGTAAAAGAAAATGAGTAAGGGTAACTTAAATAGAACAACGTGAAAGAGTAAAAGAAAACGAGTGCTAGGCGACCAAAAGAGAAATATGAAGACAAAAATATTAGCTATACATTTTCTACGGCTTGCTAGTTATCCTCTTTGCTATCTCTCTCGTAGTGACCCCTTGCTCTGTGCTGTGTAAACTTGATGCTACGAGGCCCGTAACTCCTAGACAAACTGCATTATATGCAGTGTTAACAATGTAGATACTTTCTGCTAGATGTAGAGGAATTTACTTCGGTCTAGCGGCAAATTTTGACATCTAACGACATGAATTCCAGCGATAGTCTGGCAATTTGAAATGTTTTTGAGCGATATTGTAGAGATTCTGGCATTGTTCTGGTAATTTTCAGCATTCATCGGCCCTCTAGTGGCTTTTGAGAACGGATCTAGCGGTATTTTGTGTCTAGATTGGGTAACCCTGTTTGTCGGTGGTAATTTTTAGTTTTATCCTATTCCTAGTCGGTCACTTTAGTCGAGAAGTACTGGGACATTGGTATCAATGTAATAATTATTATAACAACTGACTAGGAATTTGACAAAAATTAATTGTCTGGTTTGTCTGTGAGTACGGGCCTAAATCACATGTCCATTATCTTACCCATTCATTATCAGGTCTCCTGAATCACGTGACATTAAAGTAAGATATCAAGTATTGTATCACGTGACTTTATACTCTAGGTTGTGTGGTTGTAAAACTC
Organism: Paralithodes platypus; assembly: GCA_032716605.1. NCBI lineage: Eukaryota > Metazoa > Arthropoda > Malacostraca > Decapoda > Lithodidae > Paralithodes > Paralithodes platypus. The sequence continues at coordinate 23,069,710 of CM064565.1, read as the reverse complement.
TAGATCACGGAGCTCTATGTATTGCGACGACGAACTCTAAAAGAGTTCACTTAAACTCCAATGCTGCTCACTCATTAAAGGCAGGGTCTCACGGTTAGGTTGTTGTCGTTTTTTAGCTTGTAATTCTCGGATGAAAATACAAAAATTTGTCTCAAAAGCCGATCGTGTCCCTCTAAACCCCGTATCAGCTAACCTGGCACAAATCCTGACCCCTTAACATCTTATAGCTTAAGAATAATGAAGACAATCGAGCTGGTATTTATAGTATTTTGTAAGGGTAGACCAGTAAATAGATGAGTGAAATTACAGCCGCTTTGATATAGCCATTTCTGATATGTAAAGAAGCTATGGATCAGAATTATTGCCAAATTAGCTGACACTGGGCATAGTTACAAGCTAAAGCCTGGAGTTGATTGTACAGTCGCCTTCATAAGTAGCCTCTGCACTACTTGACGATAAATTTGGAAGTGGTGGACAAAAGCACACTGGCGGGATTATCAGAACAGGACGGGTTTCATCACATAAAAGTGAAACAATATACATTAAATAAGGACAAATTATCGGTCTACAACATGTGGCTTTCCAATTTTGCATCAGTGTCAATATTGTCCATTGGAATGCATATCACTTACCGCTGCAGGCTATGAATCTAATAATCAATGTCAAAATCCGAAAATATATGGTAGAACATGAACCAGAAATCGGCAGCAGGCTTAAAAAATTGCCCAAATAAGTTCCGTGTGATGCCTGTCTTAAGGAGGTGTCACATAAGCACTTTTTCCACCAATTTTCGATGAGCAATTTTTTTCATAATATTCTGAGGCTTTATTACATTGGACTCTGAAACTAAACTGAAGGCAGATTATGCAAGTAGGCTGAATTTTGATATAATCTAATTGATTTATTTAACTCCCAACACCAAATACCTTCCAATGAAATTAATGAAAGCATGTGATCCTCCTGGGATTCGAACCTGGGATACCACATTCAGATTTTAAACGCTTAATCCATTACACCACCAAGGCAGATAGTTTAAAGCTGCCAGACAACCATGGCTCGTAAAAATTAATGGAAAAGTCGCTTGTGTGACGCGGGTCTTAACTTTGAGTGTGTAACATAAGCTAAGGTAAGATAAAGTAATGTATGTGAAGGGTGTTTTGTACTGTGTTATAGAGATGTAAGGTACTTGATGGCGTTAAGTTACGGTCGGTTACCGGTGTGTTTAGTTCCTTATGATCAAGGTTAAGAGATCTCTTAACCTTGCTTATGATCTGCTGTTACATATTATCTTATGAAGTGCTATTATAATATTCATATTTCTAAAAGTATGGAGGAATATTACAACAGCGCTTCATAAGACAATAGGTGGTGTGTTGAGTTCCTTATAATATGCTGTTTCTATTTATCTTATGAAGTGCTGTTAAATTATTCATTCATATTTCTAAAAGTAAGAAAGAATAAACAGCGCTTAATAAGATTATAGGAAACAGCTGGTATGTTGAGTTCCTTATGATATGCTCTTTCCTATTATTTTATGAAGCGCTGTTATAATCATATTTCTAAAAGTATGGAGGAATAGGCCAACTATAACAGCGCTTCATAATATTATAGGAAACAGCTGGTATGTTGAGTTCCTTTTGATATGCTCTTTCCTAATATTTTATGAAGTGCTGTTTTAATCATTCATCAATCTAAAAGTAGGGTGGAATATTATAACAGCGCTTTACACATGATAGGAAACAGCTGGTATATTGAGTTCCTTATGATCAACTATTTATTATCTTATGAAGTGCTATTTATCCTATTAACCCCTTGAGTATTATGCCGTATTTTGACAGTTTATCCTGGCTATGACTTGATGATTTTATGCAGCTTAGCAAGGATGTGTGTGAATTAAAAGGGTCAAGACTATCTCCATTAACACTCTGGCTTCAATATATCCTTCCTAGTCTGAATAATATATAGTAATAGCTAGAAAATAGAAAATAAATGTGTCATTGTATCTTGAATGGGTTAAGTCTTGTTCGCTTTTTCATATTTACCATTTTCCGCCGTAATAATAAATTTTCCCTTTTCTAGTTCTTTGTCTACCCATATTTACCTCTGTCCTGATTTCCTTATGGGGCTCTGTTTGTATTTCCTTATTTAACACTCCTGATTTCCTTATGGGGCTGTTTGTATTTCCTTATTTACCTTAGTCCTGATTTCCTTATGTGGCTCTGTTTTATTTCCATATGTGGCGCTGCACGTATTTCCTTATTTACCATTATCCTGATTTCCTTGTGTGGCGCTGTTTGTATTTCCGTATGTGGTGCTGTACGTATTTACCACTGTCCTAATTTCCTTATGTGACGCTGTTCATATGCTCTTATGAGGCGCTGCTTTCGTATTTTCTTAGTGTTGTTCGTAGTTATTTATGTAGCGCTGTTCTTACGACTTTAATTGTATTTGTACTTCTTATTTATTGCTATTTGTTTGTTATTTTAGTTTTTCGTATTAATTATTAATATATTTATTGCTGCATTTCGTTATTCAACTTTGTTCGCATATCCCTCTATAGTGATGATGCAGTTTTTAACACTGTACACCCCCTTGATTGACAGGGCTAGGCCGTGCCACAACATCTTAAAATCTGAAAACTAATGGGGCTAAACATGAGGGAGAATGGGGTGTAGAAGAAAAACATGTGACATACTTCCCCCTTAACCCCTTCTGTACCGGCGACCTCTTTTTCATGATATTCTATCTATGTTTAGACGATTATGTGCAGTTTAAGAAGGAGCTGTGGTAGTAAAAAGGGTTAAGTGACAGTTCGAAGTCTGTTGATTGCTGTGGGCAGTGTGGGGCCCTTATTAAACTGAATAAAATCGTCTAATAGTAGCCAGAATAAATGTTAAAAGACGTTGCGGTACAGAAGGGGTTAAGAGAGGTTTATTTCATATTTATTTGATCTTAGCCTCTGTCACTTGAACATATCAGTAGTTCACATGGTAGAATGCTAGAATAAATGACTAGATCTTACATTTATTGGATTATTTCTTAGTATTGATTTTAATTTCCGATTTATCTATTTTTTAATCTATTGATTTTATTTTTATTGATTGATTTATCTGTTGATTTGATTAATTTATTGATTTATCTGTTGAATTAGCTTTTTATTTATTTTATTATTGATTTATCTATTGAGTTAGCTATTTATTTATTTTATTTGTTGATTTAGCTATTTATTATTCTGTTTATTGATTTACTCTTTCTTAACATAAGAAAATGGGAGTCTGCAGAAAGCCGATTGGCCTAAGCAAGGCAGATCCCTGTCCCACACAACCCCAATTACAAAGCCCAATTATAGGCTCAACACTCTAATACCCTGAGGATCATCTTACCAAAACGGTTAGAGATTAACGCAGGATTACGGGGGTCTGCAGAGCGCTGATTGGCCCAACCCTGCTGATCCCCCTTCACACCCAACCCTTCTCGTCCATATGCTTATCCAATTTTATCTTAAAGCTCCCTATCGTTTTTAATCCCACTATAGCACTTGGTAGTCCATTCCACCCATCTACAACTCTGTTACCAAACCAATATTTGCCTATATCTTTTCTGAAACGAAATTTATCTAATTTGAAACCATTGGTACGAGTTCTTTCGCTATCACTGAGCTTTAGTACATTTGTCATGTCCCCTTTGTTAATCCCACTAACCCACTTGAACACCTCTATCATATCCCCTCTAACTCTGCGTCTCTCTAACGAATGTAAGCCTAATTTCTTCAACCTTTCTTTATACGGAAGATTTCTAATATTATGGATCATTTTTGTCATTCTACGTTGTACTCTCTCCAATGAATCTATGTCCATTCTGTAATAAGGACACCAAAATTGAACAGCATAATCCATATGGGGTCTCACTAATGACAAGTAAAGTTTTAAGATAACATCAGCAGTTCTGTTACTCACACTCCTTGAGATGAACCCGAGAATCCTGTTTGCCTTGTTTCGAACGCTTATACACTGTTGTCTAGGCTTCAAATCATTGCTAACAAACACACCTAGATCTTTCTCACAATTCGAGTTTTCTAATTCCACATTAGCTAGTTTATATTTAACATTTGTATGCATCTTCCCTATCTTTAATACCTTGCATTTGTCAATGTTAAACTTCATCTGCCAATTTACTGACCATTCGTGTAAGGTATCTAGATCCCTTTGGAGGCACTCTATATCTCTATCTGAATCAATTGTTCTCCCCATTTTGGTATCGTCTGCAAATTTACTTATCCTACTAGTTATACCTAAATCAAGGTCATTTATGTATATAACAAACAACAGAGGACCTAATACAGATCCCTGGGGGACACCACTTTTGACTGCTCCCCATTCTGACTTCGTACCATTTATGCTGACTCTCTGCTTCCTACCAATTAGCCATGACCTAATCCATCCCAACAACGCCCCACCTATTCCATGCGCCTCAACCTTTCTCATCAATCTCTCATGGGGGACTCTGTCGAAAGCTTTACTGAAATCTAAATATATTATATCATATGACTTGTCATTATCTACTGCTTCATATACCTCTGAGAAAAAACTAAGCAAATTAGTAAGGCAAGAACGTCCCTGAGTGAATCCATGCTGAGAAGAATTTATTAAATTAAATGTATCTAAGTGGTTTCTAATTTTACTAGCAATAATTGACTCTAGTAGCTTTCCTATGATTGATGTAAGACTTAGTATTCTTAGTATTCTTTTATTTATTTATTAATGTACCTGTTTATTGATTTATTTCTTCTTATTATTTATGATTATGATAAATTAGTTTGTCTTTATATTGTACGGTTTCTTCGCTTTGGTTGGCTTGTTTTGCAAGTTTTACATTTTAATAGATATTGATCTGAATTTGCTGCATTATATATAACTAAAAATATTATATACATTAGACTCAAACGGTAAATATTCTTGTCTAATACCTCTGACCATATATTTCTTTGTAAATCAATAAAATATGATAATTATTTCTTTGTAAGAGTCAATAAAAATGATGAGATCTATTACAATTCCTTTATTTGTAGTTGTTTATGTTATGAGGGGGGAGGGGCGTATTTATGTGTTATGAGGGGGGGGGGGCGTCTTTGTGTGAGGAGGGGGGATGGGCGTATTTATGTTAAGGGGAGAGGGGCGTATTTATGTTAAGGGGGGAGGGGCGTATTTATGTTATGGGGGGAGGGGCGTATTTATGTTATGAGGGGGGAGGGCGTATTTATGTTATGAGGGGGGAGGCGTATTTATGTTATGAGGGGGGAGGGGCTTATTTATGTTATGAGGGGGGAGGGGCGTATTTATGTTATGAGGGGGGAGGGGCGTATTTATGTTATGAGGGGGGAGGGGCGTATTTATGTTATGAGGGGGGAGGGGCGTATTTATTTGCTCATTTATGTATATTTTATTTTATTTTAGTTTAGTTTAGTTTCCTCCCTAGACCTCCATCAAACATTTGTTTTACTACTAAATAATCATTAGGTCAGGTCAGGTGAAGGTATTTAGGGATAAGCCTTTACAATGACACCTCGTAGCTATTTTCTACTTTTCCAATTTTCTGAAGAGTGTAGAGAGGGGAGAAGGGGTGTTGGAGAGAGAGAGGAAGCTGTTGGAGTGGCTTCTTATGTGTGTTATTAGTCTGTATATGTCGTCGAGGTGTCCCCCGACTGGGTGCGAGCATGTGAAACACGCTAGGACGTACTACCACACCCACACCCGCTTTGGCTGGGATCGAACCCAGGGCAAGCAGATTCACACGTCAGCATGCTTGCCACTCGACCCGAGGCCCTCAGTGTTAAAACTCTAGTTGTGTTACTTCTCTTCTGTCAGTTTGTATTACTGTCTTACTCTTCCTTCTGGGGCTAGGAGGCTTGGAATCCTCCTCCCCTTATATAATCCACCTACTGCACGAGACAGAGAAAGGGGTGAGGGAACGCGAAGTTGTCCAGGACCACTGACCGGTGACGTCCTTTTCATTATATTCTGGCAACTATTTGACGATGTTATTCAGCTTAGGAAGGACGTCTACCCATTAAAAGGCTGCAGACTATCTCAAGTACTTCTCTTTAGCTACATTTAGACGATATTATTCATATAAGAAGGACGTCTACCCAATAAAAGGCTGCAGACTATCTCTATTAATCCTCATAGCTACCCTATATCCTTCCGAAGCTTTATCAAATAATCAGCTAGGAAGGAGGTCTACCCATAATAATGCTTCAGACTATCTCAATGTATCCTCATAGCTACCCTATATCCTTCCTAAGCTTTATCAAATAATCGGCTTAGGAAGGAGGTCTACCCATTAAAAGGCTTCAGATCATCTCAATTAATCCTCTTAGCTACCCTATATCCTTCCGAAGCTTCGTAAAATCGTCTAAATGTAGCTGAAATCAAATAGAAAACTACATGTTCGGTACAGAAAGGGTGACTATACCATTTCCAAATAGTTAGTCCAGATATCGTGAACCGTAGCCTCTCTAACTCAAAAAGGGCTAGAGCAAATGAGCTGTAAATTTGCACACCTATTCTCTGTCTGACCCTTCCCGAATGCTAGAAATGATAGCTTGCTTACTCTCGTTGTGTGTGAGTTATAGAGGTTAATGTTCAAGAGTTTTGGCCTACTTACTTGGAATAGGGTATAGCCTAATAGTTTCCTCCGCTTTAAACACCTTATGGAAGTGCCTGTTGACAATATCTACATAAATATATTTGTTTTCTATGTGGATGAGGGAGACAAAAGGCAAAACTGCCTGTGACTAGTGCCTCCCCCAGAGTTGAAAGAGTGACAGGGCCAAAATCAAGGAATGTTCGAGCCAAAATGTCTTGACTCACAAAGTTTGAAGCAATTTAAGTCATAGGATGAGGGAAAGATGGATTCAGGGAGAGAGTTCCAGAGTGCAGCTGTTGAATGGAAGAAAGATTGGGAGTATCGTTTCACTCTTGAGTTGGAGAGTCGCACAGATTAGGGGTGGGATTGTGTTGCAAGACGGGTACTACGTGCCCTACGTAGAGGAGGGTGTATACACTGAGAGAGCTCTGAGGAACACTGATTATTGTAGTAGCGATATAATAGCGAGAGAGATGCAACATGTGCGGCGAAGAGAGAGAGATTGCAGAGAATCGGTGAGTGGACGGGAGTTAATGAGACGAAAGGCTTTCCTTTCTACTTTGTCTAGGAGTGCGGTGTGAGAGGATCCTCCCCACACATGTGAACAATACTCAATACAAGGACTCACTGTGTCCCTGTAGGCCTACAGAGCAAGAAGCTGTGCAGGGGTAAAGAACACCCTTGAGGCTGTTGAGCACACCCAGCTGTTTTAGCAAGAGTGGTAATATGGTCTTTCCAAAAGAGATCAGAAGAAAAAGAGCCACCGAGAATACTGAGAGAAGATGAAGGGCTTATTTTTGTATTAAGTATAAGGGATAGTCCTCTGGGAGTTCTTGACGAGTAAATAAATGGAGAAATTGGGTTTTGGAAGCATTCTCTGCTCCAATTGGAAAGATCAGAAGATAAGTGTTCTATGGCTTCATCACGTTTGTTTTTGAGGGATTGCTTGCTGGGGCGTTCTGGAAAACCAGTTGAATAGCGTAAGGTAGAGTCGTCAGCATATGAGTGGCTAAGACTGGAGGTATAGTTGAGAAGATCATAAAATATATATTAGAAAGAGAATTTGAGATAGGATAGTACCCTGAGGAACACCGGAGTTGATAGGATGAGGAAGTGAACGATGGCCATCCACAACCGCTGATATGGAACGGCCAGAAAGGAAATTCGAGATAAAGGCACAGATGGAGGGATAGAAACGAAGGAGGGTAGTTTCGAAATTAGAGAATTGTGCCAGACTCTATCGAAGGCCTTCGATATGTCTAGTGCAATAGAAAAGGTCTCACCGAAGTCCCGAAAGGAGGATGACCAAGAGTTAGTAAAAATATGAGAGAAGATCACCAGTAAAGTGACCCCTAGGAAGCCATACTGGCGATCTGAGAGTATACTGTATTATGAGAAGAGATATGCTTAAGAAATTTTTAAGTAAGAATAGTTTCCAAAACATTAAAGGTACAAGAAATGAGGGCGTTGGACGATAGTTGGAGGGTTGAGAGCGGTCACCCTTCTTTGGGACAGGTTTGAATGAGAGCAATCTTCCAGCAAGAAGGGAAGACGTTAGAGGAGAGACAGAGATGGAAGAGTTTGCCTAGGCTGGGAGTCAGCACGGAAGCACAGTTTTATAGTACAAAAGGAGGAACACCATTCGAACCGTACGCCTTCGTAGTATTAAGCCCAGAGAGGGTAGAAAGTACATCTTTAGAAGAGATTAGGATATTAGGTATAAGTAGGAGAGGGGGGTGGAGAGGGAGGAATAGCACCGGAATTATCCAAAGTGGAGTTTCAAGCAAAGAGTTCAGCTTTGTCAGAGGAAGAAGTGATAGTTGTGCCATTAGATTGGAAAAGAGGAGAGAGAGACAAGGAAGACAAATTGTTGGAGAGGTTTTTGGCTAGATGCCAGAAAGCTTGGGAAGAGCTAGAGTTGGATAGTTCAGTGCATGTATTATTGATGAAACAGTCGAAAAACAGATTTGGCTTGATTCCAGGCATAAACATAGGAAGAATGAGATTCTGGAGTTTGAAGGCGATGGTACCGTTTGAATGCTTCCTCATTGTTGTGGACAGCAGTAGAACAAGAGTGAGTAAACCAATATTTTTTTGCATTAGCCTGAGAGAAAGAAAATGGAATGTATGCCACCATGGCTGAGAGGATTCAGCACTCAACAAGGTTCCCCGGCCACGGAAGCAAAAATAATTCCATGGGAAGTCAAAGAAGTACTGCCGAGGAGCCTCCCAGTCGGTAGCGTCAAAGTACCACAAGCACCGCCGACTGTGAGGATCGGGTGGCCGTACTGGAGAGATAGGACAGGTAACGGAGATAAGTTTATGGTTGGAGGAGGCTAATAGAGGGAAAAGATCGACAGTATGAGTGGAATGGTTACAAGTTAGAAACAAGTCTACAATGTTCGTCAGATCTCCGAACCGATCCGGGATACAGGTGGGTTGCAGAACCAACTGCTCTAGGTCATTTAGGATAGAAAAGATGTAGGGTTGTTCACCAGGTTGGTCAGTGGAATGAGAGGAAAGCCATTGACGGTGGTGAACGTTGAAAGCTCCTAAGATGGAGATTTCTGAGAAAGGAGAGATGGATAGCATGTGTTCCACTTTACAGTTTAGATAGTTAAAGAATTTGGGGAAGTCAAAGGAGTCCAAAGGAAAACTAGCAAAAACAGATATATTGACCCTTTCGAGGCTGCTTATAGCTAAATTACCTAACCTATGTGAGAAAAGGTAATGCTAGATCATTAAAAACAGTTCTGCTATTCGTTTGTAAACACAGTTAATTGTGGATTAAGAGCAAGATATTTATCTAGGTGTATTTTGAAAGTTTCAACAGTACTGCATTCAATGACATGACTGGGTAGTCCATTCCATACTACTCGATTGAAAAAGAAATGCTTTGCCTCATGGGAGTTAAAATGCTTTCCGATTATCTTGTAGCCATTTCCTCTAGTGTAATTCGAATGATCGATTGTGAAATATTTGTTGACATCCATATTGTCAATACCTTTAATAATGTTAAACACTTGAATTAGGTCCCCTCTTAGCCTGCACTTTGTTAAACTGAACAGATTTAACTCTTTTAGACGCTCTTCATATTACTATTTTTCCAGTCTAGGGCTTTTTTTTTCCAGTCTAGGGATAATTTTTTCCAGTCTAGGGATAATTTGTTCCAGTCTAGGGATAATTTTTGTCACAAGTCAGTGGAGTTGGGGGAAAGATAGACAGCACATAAATAATTAATATGAGAGTGCCAGGATAGTTTGAGCCATAAAGTTGAGAATTCCGATGAGTCAAAGTCGGGAACACGAAAGCAAGTGAGTTTGTTGTGTATGTATACACAATATCTGGCTTTGGCTTTGAAACTCGGATAGAGATAGTAGGAGGGAACAGAGAATGGTTTGCTGTCAGTAGTCCCACACAACTGAGTTTCGATGAGAAAGAGAAGATCAGGGTTGGCAGAGGAGAGGTGGTGTTCAACAGAGTATAAGTTAGAGGAAAGGCTACGAATGTTGCAAAAGTTGATAGTGAGAGTGTCAGGTCGCTGTCCAAGTCATTCTGGTGGGTCGTTGAGTGAGTATCCTTTATGCCCCCCTCCCCCCCTTTCCCCTCGGGACCCCGAGGCTGGGCCATGTTGTGTCATATATATATATATATATATATATTTTTTTTTAAAGAAGTATAGTGTACTTGTGTGGTGTAGTGTTAAAGAGAGGGAGTGTTTTGTGAGAGCTAACTGGATTAATCTTAGTGTAAGTGATGCAGAAATAAAATCAGTAAGAGAGGCCATGTAAATGAAACAGGAGTTCCAGCGACTCCTTATCACATGCCTATAGCCCTCCTGGGTCTAGCCCTGTTCGATTGGTGCCTAAAATCTCCCCCCATAATAAATGTATATATATACCGTATATACTGTATATATGAACGCAGTTGTCTGGGACTACTGACATCAAACCTTTTCTGTATTATCCTACTATCTAACCTCAGTTTCAAGCCAAAGGTGGGTGTTGCGTCTATGTACGCAACATTCTTGCTGTCTCTAGTGTTCCCAACTTTAGATTCTTCTGAATTCTCAACTCTCTGGCTGAAACTTTCTTGTCACTCACAAACTAAATATTTCTGCGTTGTTTATCTCTCCCCTAATTCTACTGACTATCCAAAATGCTTTGACTATCTAACTTCTAAAGTGGAACACATTCTATCCATCTTTCCTTTCACAGAAATCTCCATTTAAGGAGATTTCAACGTTCACCACCGCCAATGGCTCTCCTCTGTTTCCACTGACCAACCTGGTGAACAAGCCTACATCTTTTCTATCCTAAATGACCTAGAGCAGTTGGTCCAGCAACCCACCTGTATCCCGGATCGCTTCGGAGATCGACCCAACATTCTTGACTTATTTCTAACCTCTAACCCTTTTGCTTATATTGTAAATATTGTCTCTCCTTTGGGCTCCTCCGACCATAAACTAATATCTGTCACCTGTCCTATCTCACCGGTACGGCCACCCGATCCTCCCAACCGACGGCGCACCTCCAGCCCCATTCACTCATATGCTGACGACTCTACATTACACTATTCAACTAGCCTTCCACAAAATTATTCGCAGCAAGAACTCCAGAATTCACGTAAGAAAGCCATAAAACACCCATCTTCTGATCTCTCTACTATCTATAATTAGGGCAGAGAAAATTTTGTTACTGTCAATGCTTCCAAAACTAAATTTCTCCATCTGTCTACTCGTCGCCCCCATCCAGAAAACAATGACCTACTCTTCAACAAGATAATACAAATCAACCCTTCATCTTTTCTTAATATTCTTGGTGTCTCTTTTTCTTATCTCTCTTGGAAAGATCATGTTACCACTTTAGATATAACAGCTTCCCAGAAGCTGGGTATGCTCAACCGCCTCTGGGGGTTCTTTACCCCTGCGCAGCTTCTTCCTCTGTACAGGAGCACAGTGCGTCCATGTATTGAGTATTGTTCACACATGTGGGGAGGATCCTCTCACACAACACTTCTAAACAAAGTAGAAAAGAAAGCCTTCCGTCTCATTAACTCACGTCCACTCACCAATTCTCTGCAGTCTCTCTCTTCGCCGCAATGTTGCATCTCTTTCACTATTCTCCCGCTATTACAATAATCAGTGTTCCTCAGAGCTCTCTCAGTGTATACCACCCCCTCTTTGTAGAGCAAGTAGCACCCGTCTTGCAACACAATCCCATCCCTACTCTCTGCAACTCTCCAACCCAAGAGTGAAACGTTATTCTTACTCTTTCTTCTATTCAATAGCTGAGCTTTGAAACTCTCTCCCATAATCAGTATTTCCCTCTTCCTATGACCTTCCTTCAAACTCGGTTTGTCCAGGCATTTTGGCTCGAACGTCCTTTGATTTTGGCCCTGTTACTCTTTCAACTCTGGGGGAGGCACTCGCTATAGGCAGTTCTGCCTTTTGTCTCCCTCACTCACATAGACAATATATTATATACTGTATATATATATATATACAGTATATATACTGTATATATATATATATATATATATATATATATATATATATATATATTGTATATTCTGAGATATTTATAATATTTTATCGTGTCCTCTTTTCTTAACCCTTCCCAAGATCCGATGACGCGTTTATTATCTGTTTTCTGGCTTTTATTAGAGTTTAGACGATTGTATTCAGATTGGAAGGGTATGTGGAAGTCAGAGGGTCAATTGAGGTAGTCTTTGTTTTTCGTTCCCACAGATCCTTCCTAAGCTGTGTAACTGGCTACTATTAAACGGTTTTTTCAGAGTAGGCAGGGTATATGGAAGTCGGAGGGTTAATGGAGATAGTCTTTACCCCTCTCGTTCCCACAGGTCCTTCCTAAGCTGTATAAAATCGTCTAATGATAGCCAGAATGAACTGTCAACACGCATCATAATCATCAAGGGGTTAACCCCTTCTGTACCGGCGATGTCAGTTATATTATATGCTAGCTATATTTAGACGATTATATGCAGCTTAGGAAGGATATGTGGTAGTTAAAGGGGTTAATTGAGATAGTTCAAAGCCTTATAATAAATGCTAGAGATCCTTCCTAAGTTTAATACAATCATCTATTCACTATGATTAGGCCACCAAGCTTGACCAATAACCTCTGTAACTCAAGAAGGGCTAGAGCAAATGGGCTGTAAATCTCCACACCTATTCCCTGGTTGACTCTTCCCAAATTGTATAATATTTCCCCAGTCCATATTTTAGTTATAGTTAAAGGGGTTGATTGAGATAGTACGGTCGCGCTAATAAGTCATGTCCCAGCTGCCATTACGTTTGGCTTGTTCTGTGTTGTATTAATTCTGTCAGATGTTGAATAGAGTGGGTAAGTGTAGGAACATGTTTGCATATTTCACTCGATATGAAGAAATGAAGCTTAGATATTGCTGCGCACCAATTATTGATCAAAACATACTTGGTGCCGAGACATCACTTATTAGCGCGATTTTACAAAGCCTTAACATTTGTAGAGATCCTTCCCAAGTTGAATAAAGTCGTCTAAATATGGCTAGACTAGAGTGAAAAAGACGTCCCTGGTCGTCTAAATATGACAGATGGGGTTAAAGGTTCTATATGGCATTGAGATCTTTCCTAAGCTGTATATAATTGAACTATCTCAGACTAGAAGATCTCACTATACCCTGTTCCGAGTGGGTAGGCCAAAAATCCTGAACCCTAACCTCTGTAGCTCAAAAAGGGCTAGAGGAAATGGGCTGTAAATTTCCACTCCTATTCCCTGGCTGACCCTTCCCAAATGGTAGAAATATTAACTCGATTACTAACCTCTGTAACTCAAAAAGGGCTAGAGGAAATGGGCTGTAAATTTCCACACCTATTCCCTGGTTGACCCTTCCCAAATGGTAGCAATATTAACTCGATTACTAATCTCTGTAACTCAAAAAAGGCTAGAGCAAATGGGCTGTCAATGTTCACTCCTATTTCCTGGCTGACCCTTCCCAAATGGTAGAAATATTACCTCAGTTACTCTAGTCGTTTGTGAGTTACAGAGGTTAATGGTCAAGAGTTTTGGCCTACATATTTGGAACATGGTATAGAATGAAGAGGAACATGTTATTGTACTAATTTAAGGGGGAGGTAGTTGCTTTGTCTGCACCCCCCCCCCCCCTTCTTCCTCATGTTCAACCCCATTAGTTTTGGGATTTCAAGACGTTCGTTCCATTAGTTTGGTGATTCTTTCACCCAATTTCTTAGTCAATATTAGGACCTGTCGTGCAATTTAGGTGTCGAATATTTTCCTGGCGAGCGATAGCAAGCCTATAATTTCGGAGGAACCGGCCTTTGGCCGGTACATTTTTCTAGCAAAGGGGCTAAACATGAGGGAGAAAGGGGTCCAGAAAATGATATCCCTCAGGTGTGGACATCTCCCCTTAAGGAGAGATACGTCGGTTTTCTAGACCACCTTCTCCCTCATCTTTAGCCCCATTAGTTTGGCGATGTTATGAACTTTCGCCCCATTTATGTCAATTTTAAGACCTTTTCTGCCAATTAGGTGTACATTTTCCCTGGCGAGCGATAGCGAGCCTGTAATTTAAGAGGAACCGGCCTTCGGCCGGGGCATTTTTATATCGAAAAATGTACAAATTTATCTTGAAAGGGGGTCTAGGGGGAGTCTTATTTAGCTTGATGGAGGTCTAGCAAGGAAACTAGAAAATAATAAATAAATTGAATAATCGACCAAAAAGTGAAGGATCTCCCCTTAAGTGTGTAGGCATGTTTCTACCTCGGAGATACTGTATTGCAATGTGTGTGGGTGGAACATATCAGAGTTTGGGTCGCTTATGCCAGTAAAACAGTTCCAGTGGGTGTGTGTTTTATTGAGTCCTGTTTGTATTTGTTGGGAAGGGAGGGGGGGGGGGGGATTCTACTCTCTCTTTCTTATTTCTTTCTTTCTTTCTCTCTCTCTCTCTCTCTCTCTCTCTCTCTCTCTCTCTCTCTCTCTCTCTCTCTCTCTCTCTCTCTCTCTCTCTCTCTCTTCTCTCTCTCTCTCTCTATATATATATATATATATATAATATATATATATATATAATATATATATATATATATATATATATATATATCGTTCTTCTTTATCTATGTGTTAACACCTAAGACTTGGAAGTTTAAATGTTGTTTCTATTCGGGCTCTGTCTCGAGTCGGCCACCCCCAGCTATGGAGTATGGTATGTCCCTGAGTATATGCACATACATACAAGTGACCCCTTGCGAGTTTCATGCTATATGGGGGTTGAAGCTGTAGACATCGATATTAAGCAGAATTTCAAGCTAGAATACGGTCTTAGTACATTCAATTTTATAAATACATGGAAACAAATTCACTATCTACCCATCCAATACGTACATCATGATTGCATTCCCGTTCTATATCTATGTGTACTGCTCCAACTTCCTTATAGCTTGAAACTCGCAAGTGGTCAAGTAAGGGAGCCCACCTCGCTTTTGTTTTATCTTTCTCTCCCTCTCTCTTTGGCTTGTATCCATTCGGCCCCATTCAGCTTACTGTTTTAAGACGTTTACCCCATCAGGTGTCAATATTTTCCGGGCGAACGGTAGCGAACCAGCATATATATATTTTTGTTTTGACAGCAAGCTAAATTTGTACATTTTTAGATAGAAAAATTTCTCCGGCGAAGCCGGATTTCTCCATACAATACTGGCTGGCTATCGCTCGCCAGGAAAAAATCGACACCTGGATGGAGATACACGTTTTAAAACAGTTGGCTGAATGGGGCCGAATGGATACAAGCCAGGGAAAGAGAGAAAAGGAGAGAAAGATAAAAAAGAAAGCCGGTGACCCCCCATAAGTTTAGCGTAGTCAGCCTGCCTAATCGATATGAAAACACGGTCTCTATAGTTTAACCCCTTCCTGTACCGGCGACGTCTGTTTTATTTGATTTTAGCTACATTTAGACTACTTTATGAAGCTTAGTGTTATGCCCTGGTTTCATGTTGATGTGCCAAATCTAACACTGGTTCTACTATGTCCAAGTAAGTGGCGATATCATAGGTTTCTATATCAAATTTGGGAATGTGAGTGTAAGCGCGCGCTGTTGCCATATTCGCGAGATTACAATGCTTCTATTGTTCTGCAACATGAAATGCAATGAAATCTTCTATCCGAATCAAGAACCACCGCTGCTGCCAATGTTATGCCCTGGTTTTATTCAGGATTAACTATTGCGTAGGTGAGTTCTGCAAGACTGGAATATCCGGTTTCATATACATACATGTGAGGGGTCAACAGAACACATAAATAGAATCTTAGAATGTGAGGGGTCAACAGCTTTATTTCACAGAACACACTCGCGGTATAGAAAAAGAGTCAACAGAACATGGATAAGAGTAGTAAAGTCAGTAGGAAGAACTTGGTATTTCTATTCTCCGAGCACAATCGTGGATCTGGATTAGAGCGTGCACTGCCACTTCCGAATCTCGGGCATTATTCTTCCGATACGGACATGATAATAAGCGATAAGAAAGTCACTTGAAGGGGGCACTGATTTAATTTACACAATGTCTGATACCGAACGTTGCTTTAGGCCTAAGGTTATAGTTATTCGATTAAGTGGGGGCTATCGTTGAGGTTCGACTTTACACGATCTAGCAGAGTCAAGTAGGCAATTATTTATGTATACTCTTAATTGTTAATGCACGGATGGGAATTCGTCACTGAGATTAAATTATACTTCACGATATCCCTTGTTTATGGGATCACAGAATATCTATACCAACACTCAATTTAAGTGTAACTCGTGTCGTGGCTGAGGGTAAATACTGTCGCGGTAATTATCTCGTAATATATTTACTGTTAATGCACGGATGGGAATTCGTCACTGAGATTAAATTATACTTCACGACCTATCCCTTGTTTATGGGATCACAGAATATCTATACCAACACTCAATTTAAGTGTAACTCGTGTCGTGGCTGAGGGTAAATACTGTCGCGGTAATTATCTCGTAATATATTTTACTGTAACGGATCTCTGGCAAAACAGGGGACTCTAGGATCAACTCGAAATCTCTTTATAGTTAGCAAATAACTCAAAGGTGAACACAGGCAACACAACGTTTTAGTAACACGGTATCTATACACTGATATTATAATAGGAAATCGTGCCCGATCAGGTTATCTTCTTTTCCTCTTGAATCTGGTGTCGTCGGGGGCGTCTCGGCTGCTTCAGGGGGCCGTCCAGGGGGTCCAGTTGTGTGAAGAAGGTTACAGATGGGTCGGTTGACCGGTGATGAAGTTGAGTTCAGGGGATCTCCTATGGATCTTAAATGGTCTGCGTCTGGGCTGAGGCCAGGGTAGCGTCTCATCGGATTAACGTAAGCATTGGGTCTGCACAAACCTTGCTTAACTGTCTCTGATCCATGACGAGAGGTTCAATCAACCCAAGTGCATGTGTGGCGATATATATATATTTCTCTTAGGTTCCTATATTTACCTGTGATTTACCACGGTTAATACAGGCCCAGGAATATAATATATCAGCTCCTGGTGTTCAGCTTGCAGGGTGCCGGTCGGTTACTAACAGGGGAGTAAAACAGTCTTCCAACCGAGCGACGTCCAGCCCGGCAAAAAGCTATGTTTAGAACTGCCCGCTCTCCTCCTCTCGTGGTTTATATATGGCAGGGTGACTCGGTGTTGCCCGGGCCAGGGGCTGATGGGTCCCTTCCAATTCAGGGCCAGGGCGGCTGTGCAGGGCTGTGGGGTCAACATCTGGCAATCTGGCCCTTCGTTCCCAATGTTCTGAATTAGATAAGTGTTAGTTCACACACCGATATATAAGAATAGTTAATGGCAGGTGGTATGGCAAGCAAGGGCCCCGTCGCCTTGTTGTTGTCGGCGGCGAGGGGAGGAGCACCTCGGCCAGGAGGGTCAGTGGTTAATCGTTTGACTTGATAAGTAGGTTACTTTTAAAAAGAAGGGGAACAAGGGGAAGAAAGGTAAGTGAACAGTTCTCTCGTACCTATAGGTCTTGGTGAGATTGAATAACAAGTCCTGTAATACTTCACAGGTGTTGGCATGTGTATACAGGTGGTGGTTAGGCGCGGTTGCCCTGGTGGTCCCGTATACCGGGATCAAGGAGGGCGGCGCAGGTACGAGTCCCTCTGGACTGGACACGGCTCGATGGCCGAGTTAATTTGTTGTTGTCGGCCCACCTGGGTTAGGGTGGAAATACCCATGTAGACCACGTGTGGACAAGGGAGAGATATCTAGAGAGAGAAAATACAGCTTTATAGTGGTCAATAAAGTAGGCATGCGTAATCAGGCGGCAGTGCAATTATCATTATCATGGTGATAGACTGTGTTGGCTACGCACCTGGGGCGAGCCCGTGACGCAAGGCATTGGCGCTTCCGTGGGGTGATCAGGTCGTCGTCCATGCATGCATAGCTGTCGCCTGCCTGGTTCCAACGGAAAAAAAAGATAGGATCATGTGAACTGTACTCCGAGAAGGAAGTGTCTTGACGAGGCGTGTGGAGGGAGGCTAGTAAAGAAAAACAGGCTGGATTATGCAATGCAAGGTTTAGGGAAAAATAGATTGTGCGAGGTGGCGATTTCCTTATTATTCTACGGTTAGTAGGTCAGTCATCATGCGGGGTTAGTATGTTAATAAGTAACAAGTAAAAGTTGGTAAATGATACAATCGATATCTAAGTGGCACAGTTATATATCTAAGTGGCACAGTTATATATCTAAGTGGCACAGTTATATATCTAAGTGGCACAGTTATATATCTAAGTGGCACAGTTATATATCTAAGTGGCACAGTTATATATCTAAGTGGCACAGTTATATATCTAAGTGGCACAGTTATATATCTAAGTGGCACAGTTATATATCTATACCCCCCATAATACAGAGAGCTAAGAGGTGTCTGCCCTCTTACTTCTTCTACAGGGGCTGTCACGTATTCATTAATCATATTCATGGCATAACAATAAAATGGTAGTGACATAATCAATACAATAATTTGCATAGCCATATATCTGTACCCCTCATAATACAGGGAGTTAAGAGGTGGCTTTCCTCTTACTTTTCCTGCAGGGGGGTCCTAGTTAAAGATAAACATATTCATTAATCATATACATGGCCTGAAGTCATGTTGCCTGTGGCGGTTGTAGCTCGGTTCAGCTGGAGCTAAAC
Organism: Paralithodes platypus; assembly: GCA_032716605.1. Classification (NCBI taxonomy): domain Eukaryota; kingdom Metazoa; phylum Arthropoda; class Malacostraca; order Decapoda; family Lithodidae; genus Paralithodes; species Paralithodes platypus. The sequence goes on along the minus strand of CM064565.1, from coordinate 23,050,853 downwards.
TCACGTGAAATTAATACAACAGTAATTACGACAGTCACAGGGACATGCATACGACGCGGCCATTACTGCTTACGTCATCAGAAAGCAAGGGGGTGGATATCATCTAGTATCATAATAATGGTGGGGAGGAAAGAGATGTGGTTTGTATACTAAGAAGAATGTGAGTTGAAAAGTGTGGAGCATGTGGATTGGTGTGGAGGTCGTCTGGGGTCGGCCATTTTGGGGGTGGGTTGTCCAGTGCCGGCTGCCGAGGCGATAAGCTTCTAATTGGGCTGGGGGAGGAGTAGACGGGAAGCGGGGTGTTGTTGTCGCTCTGACCGTGTTGGTGAATGTCTGTCTGTCTGTCTGTCTGTTGCTTGGGTAGGAGATATATTTTAGTTACTTAGAAAGTTAGAATAAGGGGTAATGGGGCATGGGGGTACACATACACATACTGACAATGTAGAGGGATACCAGGTGTCTTCTCGGTTTTCCTCTCTTGAGATGATCGTCTGCAGATTGATCAGAATTAAGCATAGCATTTAGCCTAGGTATGTACATCAAGATAATAGCTAATATGGGGCGTACACTTATACCGTCGTAAGATAGAGATAAGGGGTTTCTTCCCGCCTTGTCTTCTTCTTAGAGGGCTGTCATAGTTAACATATATACAGTATATATATCATGAATACAATAATACATGGTTTGCAGTTATGGCCGTCTGCAGGGTTAGTATTTAATGGAATACATACTTTAGTGGGTACTTCAAGAATGTCAGGGGGTAAGGAAGTATGGTTTGTATCTAGAAGACTGTGATTAACGAGACGTGTAATATGTGGATGGAAGTGGAAGAGAGGGAGGGATCTTGCTGGGGGTGGAAGTTTCGCTCCCAGGAATTTTCGTTCCTGGTGTATTTCACTTCCGTCGACTTCGTATAAGGGACGACCTCGTACCTCAAGTCTGGAATATGTAGGTTTGTTGTGGGGGGTAGGTTGAGGTGGGTGGTGTGTGGGGTTGGTTGTGGTGATGGCTCGTGTGGCTGTGGTTTTGACCTTAGGATTTTGCTCTCACTTTGGGAGGGGGGGGGGGGGGGTAGGTGTCCCGTTAGGCCGGCCGTTAGGAATGGGTGAACTGTAAAGCCACTTTCACACATTCACGATGTTGGTCCCGATGTACCCCGATTTGAATATCGGGACACAACGTGGTGCAATCCCCAACGTGTGTCGGGGTCGGGGAGCGTCGTGTTACCCGCGGTGCGGGACGTGGCAAATCGGGCTTAGCCACCAAAGGTTTGGATTTGTTCAAAAATTTCGCACGATGTACTTTTGGCGTGGTAACATCGGGTAACGTCGGGTACAACCTGTCGATGACGTGGGTCTCGCGTGTCTGCATCCGGTGTCATCGGCATCGACGTGGCGGCGTCGGGGTATAAATAGTTATAATATATTACAGTAAAAGTCATGCAATCCGAATGGCAGCGGACCGACAGTGCTTCGGATTAGTGGAGTATTCTGACAACACTATAAATACGCACATGATGAATAAATAAAGACCTGATATGGTATACGGTAGGCCTATACCGTATATAATATTCCATAATCAACTTATAGCAAACGAGTTAATAAGTTCAAATGAAAAATCAGTGTACCGGTATGATTACCGAAACACGTGTGTGTTAATTGTCGAGTGAGTGTGCGTGCGTGTGCGTGTGTTATTGTTCTTGTGTGGCTATATTGACCGCCACTGATACACGGTATGCAATAAATGTTATTATAATTATGCTCTATGGAATTGAATTTCATTTTACCTAATACAGTAGTGTTTATAATAGTAAAAGCCAAAGGAAATACTAAGTGTTATTGATTAATTTAACACAAGGTAGTGTTTGTGTGGGTGGATGGGTTTAGATAGAGGAGATTGTTCCTGTGTTTTCGACGATTCCATCCTTACAAAAGCTATGTTTATATCAATCCTTTTGCACAAGATAGGTTTATATCAATACATTTTACCTTCCACAATTAGAGAAAATATGATTCATCACGAAGTGTAGCCTACCTGTGGAGATTAAACGCACTGTTATATTATATACAGTACTATATGAGATATACCGGTATATCGTTTTTTTATCGTTATTTTTATTTGCATAATAAATCACAAAACAAATTTCCGCTGAACATGATGGCGGTGTTTAGAATATGCTATTATCAATATTGGATTTTATAGAAATAAATCTATAACGATAGTTTTGTGTTTTTATAGAATCCCAGCCGCACCAAAATATTCGCTCTCAATTGGTTTTCACCCATAATAATTGTTTTTTTTTATAATTACATTTTTTATGAACGGCAAGAGGAAAGGTTAGTATATAAGATTTCAACAAAACAATAAATAAAAATAATAATATGTGGAATTTCACCGTAGGTGAAGGTTACTGTTCAGTCCGCCCGTACTTTCCCTCCCCATCTGAGTTGGTTTTCACCCATAATAATAGTTGGTTGTTATTTAAAAAAAATATATGAACAGCAAGAGGAAAGGTTATTATATAAGATTTCAACAACAACATAAATTAAAATAACAATATGTGGAATTTCACCGTAGGTGAAGGTTACTGTTCAGTCCGCCCATACTTTCCCTCCCCATTTTCACCGATACAATATGGGACAATGAATATTCTGTAAGCAAGTGATATATTGGATTTTTCATTAGCTTTCTAATGGTACATATATGGTCAATGTACGATCAAAACTTATTTTTCCTGAATATTTTTTGTCCGTCGCTGCTGTCACCCACTGGTAAATATTTTCGCTTCACTTCATGGTCTATTTTCATATAATTTAACGTTCGATACAGTTTTTAGATATTAATTTCGTATACCGGCAATGAATACAGATTGTTATTTACGAAGAACCAGCTCTCTACGACAAAAACTTGATTTTATATAAACAAAAATCATACGCCTATACCTTACAAAGAAATAATTCGACCTTATCTTACCTTAAACTTGACCGTTGAACGTAATACCTTTAACACCATATGTATTGATGATATCTGTCAGGCTGCCTAACGTTGTGGCGTCGTCCTCGTCGGGTCGGCCACGTGTCACCATCATAAGTCCATCGCCCCTCGTCGTGTTCCCCACGTGCCACGTCGGGGTACGGTTTTGACCGTTACAGCATTGACGTGGCGGCGTCGTGTTGCAACCGTGGTACCATCTGGCCCGGCGTGGCTACGACGTGTCACCGTCGAGGCTTCGTCGTCAAACGCGTACATCCTGTCACTGTCTCTGCCGATGTACCAATTTGTGTACCTCGGGGTACATCGGGACCAACATCGTGAATGTGTGAAAGTGGCTTTAGGCTTGACAGGTGTCTGAGTGCGGTTGGGTTTAAAGGGTGTTTGTGTGTGCGTCTGGTGAGTCTGTGGAGGTATAGAAGGTGGAGGGTGGTTTGTTGGTAAGTTGGCTGGGGGAAGAGGTTGTTTCTGGAGGGGGGTTGAATGATGTTGAGGGTTGTGGGAGGGGTGGCGGTAAGGGTGAGGAATGTTGGAGGTTGACGGTTTATGAGGGTTTGGTGGTTTGGGGGGTCGGGGTTGGGGGATTTGGTAGGTAAATTTTTGAGGGGGTCTGGACAGGCAGTGTTGTGGTTTGTGAGGGGTTGTTGAGATTGACAGGTTGAGTACGTTGTCAGGGGCGAGAGGGAGAGAGAGATTCTGGTGGTTAATCAAGGTGGGAACAGTTTTGTGGCCGGATTTGGATGGGCATGGTATGTTGTCGAGCGGAATCTGTGGGGGGGGGGGGGAAAGGAGGTGGTATTGGAGATGGGTGGTGAGGATGGGAGAGATGGGGTGGAGCAGGTAATTTTTGGCAAGGGTGGAACGGACTTGGCGGAGGGAGCCTGGTGGATAGGGTGTGGAGTGGGGTTAGGTGCGGAAGGTGGTGAAAAACTTGAGGTTACTTCGCGGAAGCTGGTAGGGGTTGAGGGTATTGAGGAAGGACTTAGGGATATTGGTGTCATTGTGGGGTTGTTTAGGGGGGTTTTGCGTTGTTGGGGTGGGCTTGGTATGGGAGAGTTAGGGGGTGTTGGGCAAGGGGTTGGGGGATTTTCCTTGTTTGGGGTTGGAGGAGGGGGTGAGGGTTTTGCTTTGAGGAAGGGTAAGCAAGAGAGTGTTGGTTTATCGGTTGTTGTTGTCCCGGGAGCTTCATTGATTAAGGGGTGGATGGTTGGGATGATCAGAGTGGATAGAGGCAAGGAAGGGTGCACTGGGGTTGGAATTTCATGGGGGGTCATTTTGGAAGGGTGCACAGGGTTTGATATCTCAGGAGGAAGGGAGAACTTATTCAGGATAGGTTTAGGTGGAGGAATGCATTTGTTTTCTTGGACAGAGTTTGGGGGGTGGATAGGGGTTTCTCTTTTTCTTTGTTAGAGAGAGTGCATTTTTCAGTCACGGTTGGCAATGGGGGTTTGTTGGTTAAGGGGGGATGGAAAAGGATGGATGAATGGGGGTGCTCTGATTTGGGGGTTGGGGGAGGTTGAGGAAAGGATGGGGGTGAGGATTTTTCTTTGGTCAAGGTTGAGCATGAGAGGGTTGATTGATCATTTACTGTTGGCCTGGGATTTTTGTTGATTGAGGGGGGATGAGGAAGGATGGATGAATGGGGGTGCTCTGATTTGGGGGTTGGAGGAGGTTGAGGAAGGGATGGGGGTGAGGATTTTTCTTTGGTCAAGGTTGAGCATGAGAGGGTTGATTGATCATTTACTGTTGGCCTGGGGTTTTTGTTGATTGAGGGGGGATGAGGAAGGATGGATGAATGGGGATGCTCTGATTTGGGGGTTGGAGGAGGTTGAGGAAGGGATGGGGGTGAGGATTTGTCTTTGATCAAGGTGGTGCAAGAGAGAGTTGATTCATCAGGTTGTTTTGGTGAGGGAGTTTCATCGATTGAGGGAGGGATTGATGGGATGGCATTGGGGGTAATGTTGGAAGGTTGCAAGGGGTTAGTGCCTTAGGAGGATGGAGGAGCTTACTTATGATAGGATTAGGTTGAGGACTACATTATTGTTTCTCTGGATAGGGGCTGGGGGGGTGGATAGGGGGTTTCTTTTTTTCTTTAATTTTTCCAGGTTTGGGCAGGGGATTTACAGGGTGTGGATATAAGGCTGTGGGTGATGGTTTGACAGGGGCCTCTTTTACTAAGGGGGCACGTGAGAGAGTGGAGGAATGTGGGCGACCTGACCTTGGGCTCGAGTTGTTTTTGGTGAAAGGTTGCTCTGGATGAGGCCGCAGGGCAGGTGTTTGGTAGTCTGGTTTTAACATCTCCCGGATCATATGGATGTCTTGTAGAAAGGAGAGATGGCCGTGGATCAGGAAATGATGGTGGATGCCTAAGGGGAGGATCTTGAATAGTGTCTGGAGGATTTGTCGTTCTTGATATTCTTTGGTTCGCGAGAGGCAGGCGAATCTGACGTGGTTACATACTTTGGCTAGGATGACGTCCAGGTGTCCTTCATACCTTACTTGGTCGAGTTGGCACATTTCCCTGATGGAGAGCATGTGTTCCTCGAAGGAGCCGTATAGGTCGAGGTGAGCGGTGATGTGGCGTGGGAGGATGTTGTATAAGGCGGTGAACATCTGCTCGTTCTGCTGTTCGGCATCTTGGTGGCTATACGTGGTCCTCGCATATCTATATAGGTTCACAAGGGTCGCGTTGATGTCCCCTTCATACTTAATCTCGTTGATTTTTTGTTTTGGGGTGACGGGAAAACCCAAAGTTGGCCCTAGGACCTGGATCACGAGGGATCGAAACTGGTTCCAGGTAATCTCTGGCGTTACCTGTTTGGCTACTTGGGAAACGGCTCTTCCCAAGTGCATAATGTGCAATAATGCGACGGCGATTTTCTCGCGGTCATTTTGATGTGCCAAATCTAACACTGGTTCTACTATGTCCAAGTAAGTGGCGATATCATAGGTTTCTATATCAAATTTGGGAATGTGAGTGTAAGCACGCGCTGTTGCCATATTCGCGAGATTACAATGCTTCTATTGTTCTGCAACATGAAATGCAATGAAATCTTCTATCCGAATCAAGAACCACCGCTGCTGCCAATGTTATGCCCTGGTTTTATTCAGGATTAACTATTGCGTAGGTGAGTTCTTCAAGACTGGAATATCCGGTTTTATATACATACATGTGAGGGGTCAACAGAACACATAAATAGAATCTTGGAATGTGATTTGTAATACAGCTTTATTTCACTTAACACACTCGCGGTATAGAAAAAGAGTCAATTCGCTTTGGAGAACATGGATAAGAGTAGTAAACTCAGTAGGAAGAACTTGGTCTTTCTATTCTCCGAGCACAATCGTGGATCTGGATTAGAGTGTGCACTGCCACTTCCGAATCTCGGGCATTATTCTTCCGATACGGACATGATAATAAGCGATAAGAAAGTCACTTGAAGGGGGCACTGATTTAATTTACACAATGTCTGATACCGAACGTTGCTTTAGGCCTAAGGTTATAGTTATTCGATTAAGTGGGGGCTATCGTTGAGGTTCGACTTTACACGATCTAGCAGAGTCAAGTAGGCAATTATTTATGTATCTCTTAAACTGTTAATGCACGGATGGGAATTCGTCACTGAGATTAAATTATACTTCACGACCTATCCCTTTTTTATGGGATCACAGAATATCTATACCAACACTCAATTTAAGTGTAACTCGTGTCGTGGCTGAGGGTAAATACTGTCGCGGTAATTATCTCGTAATATATTTGACTGTAACGGATCTCTAGCAAAACAGGGGACTCTAGGATCAACTCGAAATCTCTTTATAGTTAGCAAATAACTCAAAGGTGAACACAGGCAACACAACGTTTTAGTAACACGGTATCTATACACTGATATTATAATAGGAAATCGTACCCGATCAGGTTATCTTCTTTTCCTCTTGAATCTGGTGTCGTCGGGGGCGTCTCGGCTGCTCCAGGGGGCCGTCCAGGGGGTCCAGTTGTGTGAAGAAGTTACAGATGGGTCGGTTGACCGGTGATGAAGTTGAGTTCAGGAGCTCTCCTATGGATCTTAAATGGTCTGCCTCTGGGCTGAGGCCAGGGTAGCATCTCATCGGATTAACGTAAGCATTGGGTCTGCACAAACCTTGCTTAACTGTCTCTGATCCATGACGAGAGGTTCAATCAACCCAAGTGCATGTGTGGCGATATATATATATTTCTCTTAGGTTCCTATATTTACCTGTGATTTACCACGGTTAATACAGGCCCAGGAATATAATATATCAGCTCCTGGTGTTCAGCTTGCGGGGTGCCGGTCGGTTACTAACAGGGGAGTAAAACAGTCTTCCAACCGAGCGACGTCCCGCCCGGCAAAAAGCTATGTTTAGAACTGCCCGCTCTCCTCCTCTCGTGGTTTATATATGGCAGGGTGACTCGGTGTTGCCCGGGCCAGGGGCTGATGGGTCCCTTCCAATTCAGGGCCAGGGCGGCTGTGAAGGGCTGTGGGGTCAACATCTGGCAATCTGGCCCTTCGTTCCCAATGTTCTGAATTAGATAAGTGTTAGTTCACACACCGATATATAAGAATAGTTAATGGCAGGTGGTATGGCAAGCAAGGGCCCCGTCGCCTTGTTGTTGTCGGCGGCGAGGGGAGGAGCACCTCGGCCAGGAGGGTCAGTGGTTAATCGTTTGACTTGATAAGTAGGTTACTTTTAAAAAGCAGGGGAACAAGGGGAAGAAAGGTAAGTGAACAGTTCTCTCGTACCTATAGGTCTTGGTGAGATTGAATAACAAGTCCTGTAATACTTCACAGGTGTTGGCATGTGTATACAGGTGGTGGTTAGGCGCGGTTGCCCTGGTGGTCCCGTATACCGGGATCAAGGAGGGCGGCGCAGGTACGAGTCCCTCTGGACTGGACACGGCTCGATGGCCGAGTTAATTTGTTGTCGGCCCACCTGGGTTAGGGTGGAAATACCCATGTAGACCACGTGTGGACAAGGGAGAGATATCTAGAGAGAGAAAATACAGCTTTATAGTGGTCAATAAAGTAGGCATGCGTAATCAGGCGGCAGTGCAATTATCATTATCATGGTGATAGACTGTGTTGGCTACGCACCTGGGGCGAGCCCGTGACGCAAGGCATTGGCGCTTCCGTGGGGTGATCAGGTCGTCGTCCATGCATGCATAGCTGTCGCCTGCCTGGTTCCAACGGAAAAAAAAGATAGGATCATGTGAACTGTACCCCGAGAAGGAAGTGTCTTGACGAGGCGTGTAGAAGGCGTGTGGAGGGAGGCTAGAAAAGAAAAACAGGCTGGATTATGCAATGCAAGGTTTAGGGAAAAATAGATTGTGCGAGGTGGCGATTTCCTTATTATTCTACGGTTAGTAGGTCAGTCATCATGCGGGGTTAGTATGTTAATAAGTAACAAGTAAAAGTTGGTAAATGATACAATCGATATCTAAGTGGCACAGTTATATATCTAAGTGGCACAGTTATATATCTAAGTGGCACAGTTATATATCTAAGTGGCACAGTTATATATCTAAGTGGCACAGTATATATCTAAGTGGCACAGTTATATATCTAAGTGGCACAGTTATATATCTAAGTGGCACAGTTATATATCTAAGTGGCACAGTTATATATCTATACCCCCATAATACAGAGAGCTAAGAGGTGTCTGCCCTCTTACTTCTTCTACAGGGGCTGTCACTTATTCATTAATCATATTCATGGCATAACAATAAAATGGTAGTGACAATCAATACAATAATTTGCATAGCCATATATCTGTACCCCTCATAATACAGAGAGTTAAGAGGTGGCTTTCCTCTTACTTTTCCTGCAGGGGGGTCCTAGTTAAAGATAAACATATTCATTAATCATATACATGGCCTGAAGTCATGTTGCCTGTGGCGGTTGTAGCTCGGTTCAGCTGGAGCTAAACGCACGTGAAATTAATACAACAGTAATTACGACAGTCACAGGGACATGCATACGACGCGGCCATTACTGCTTACGTCATCAGAAAGCAAGGGGGTGGATATCATCTAGTATCATAATAATGGTGGGGAGGAAAGAGGTGTGGTTTGTATACTAAGAAGAATGTGAGTTGAAAAGTGTGGAGCATGTGGATTGGTGTGGAGGTCGTCTGGGGTCGGCCATTTTGGGGGTGGGTTGTCCAGTGCCGGCTGCCGAGGCGATAAGCTTCTAATTGGGCTGGGGGAGGAGTAGACGGGAAAGGCGGGGTGTTGTTGTCGCTCTGACCGTGTTGGTGAATGTCTGTCTGTCTGTCTGTCTGTTGCTTGGGTAGGAGATATATTTTAGTTACTTAGAAAGTTAGAATAAGGGGTAATGGGGCATGGGGGTACACATACACATACTGACAATGTAGAGGGATACCAGGTGTCTTCTCGGTCTTCCTCTCTTGAGATGATCGTCTGCAGATTGATCAGAATTAAGCATAGCATTTAGCCTAGGTATGTACATCAAGATAATAGCTAATATGGGGCGTACACTTATACCGTCGTAAGATAGAGATAAGGGGTTTCTTCCCGCCTTGTCTTCTTCTTAGAGGGCTGTCATAGTTAACATATATACAGTATATATATCATGAATACAATAATACATGGTTTGCAGTTATGGCCGTCTGCAGGGTTAGTATTTAATGGAATACATACTTTAGTGGGTACTTCAAGAATGTCAGGGGGTAAGGAAGTATGGTTTGTATCTAGAAGACTGTGATTAACGAGACTTGTAATATGTGGATGGAAGTGGAAGAGAGGGAGGGATCTTGCTGGGGGTGGAAGTTTCGCTCCCAGGAATTTTCGTTCCTGGTGTATTTCACTTCCGTCGACTTCGTATAAGGGACGACCTCGTACCTCAAGTCTGGAATACGTAGGTTTGTTGTGGGGGGTAGGTTGAGGTGGGTGGTGTGTGGGGTTGGTTGTGGTGATGGCTCGTGTGGCTGTGGTTTTGACCTTGGGATTTTGCTCTCACTTTGGGAGGGGGGGGGGGGGGGAGGTGTCCCGTTAGGCCGGCCGTTAGGAATGGGTGAACTGTTAGGCTTGACAGGTCTCTGAGTGCGGTTGGGTTTAAAGAGTGTTTGTGTGTGCGTCTGGTGAGTCTGTGGAGGTATAGAAGGTGGAGTGTGGTTTGTTGGTAAGTTGGCTGGGGGAAGAGGTTGTTTCTGGAGGGGGGTTGAATGGTGTAGAGGGTTGTGGGAGGGGTGGCGGTAAGGGTGAGGAATGTTGGAGGTTGATGGTTTATGAGGGTTTGGTGGTTTGGGGGGTCGGGTTGGGGGGGTTTGGTAGATAAAAAAATTTGGGGGTCTGGACAGGCAGTGTTGTGGTTTGTGAGGGGTTGTTGAGATTGACAGGTTGAGTACGTTGTCAGGGGCGAGAGGGAGAGAGAGATTCTGGTGGTTAATCAAGGTGGGAACAGTTTTGTGGCCGGATTTGGATGGGCATGGTATGTTGTCGAGCGGAATCTGTGGGGGGGGGGGGGGGGTTTGGGGTGGCTGAGGTAGCGGTGTGGGGTGGGGTAAGGTCGGGGGGGGGAAAGGAGGTGGTATTGGAGATGGGTGGTGAGGATGGGAGAGATGGGGTGGAGCAGGTAATTTCTGGCAAGGGTGGAACTGACTTGGCGGAGGGAGCCTGGTGGATAGGGTGTGGAGTGGTGTCGGAAGGTGGGGAAAAACTTGAGGTTACTTCGCGGAAGCTGGTAGGGGTTGAGGGTATTGAGGAAGGACTTAGGGATATTGGTGTCATTGTGGGGTTGTTTAGGGGGGTTTTGCGTTGTTGGGGTGGGGTTGGTATGGGAGAGTTAGGGGGTGTTGGGCAAGGGGTTGGGGGATTTTCCTTGTTTGGGGTTGGAGGAGGGGGTGAGGGTTTTGCTTTGAGGAAGGGTGAGCAAGAGAGTGTTGGTTTATCGGTTGTTGTTGTCCCGGGAGCTTCATTGATTAAGGGGTGGATTGTTGGGATGATCAGAGTGGATAGAGGCAAGGAAGGGTGCACTGGGGTTGGAATTTCATGGGGGGTCATTTTGGAAGGGTGCACAGGGTTTGATATCTCAGGAGGAAGGGAGAACTTATTCAGGATAGGTTTAAGTTGAGGAAGGCATTTGTTTCCCCCCCCCTCTTTTTCTTTTTTAGAGAGAGTGGATTTTTCAGTCACGGTTGGCAATGGGGGTTTGTTGGTTAAGGGGGGATGGAAAAGGATGGATGAATGGGGTACTCTGATTTGGGGGTTGGGGGAGGTTGAGGAAAGGATGGGGGTGAGGATTTTTCTTTGGTCAAGGTTGCGCAAGAGGGGGTTGATTTAATCCCAGTAGTAACATGTATGCCTTTGAATATGCCTAAATACTCATAGTGAAACGTTTACGACCCTTCTATCATTTATAACCGGCATTTATTATTATTTGTTAATGTACTGAATTTGCTTATAGCATTGATTGGAAATGTTAAAATAATAAAGTGGTTAATATTAGTTGTGCGGGTGATCAAACAGTATGCCTACATATTATGAGTATTATAAACTACATCAATATTTTTTTTTATTTGGAACATACCTTGCTTTTACGGCTGGGGCATCTCACGATGTGTGGACAGAGGAAACTGAAGGCTTCTTTGATCCACATGTCCCTCTCCGTCAGCTCTTTCGCCCCCTGGCCAGACTTGAGCTGGATGAGTTTGGCGAAACGTGTCCGCATGCTCTCCAGCCACTTGTGAAGAGACTTGACTGGAAATAATCGAATAATAATAATCAACATGTACCATTCACCTTATTTGTTAAACTGTATTAAACAATGTCACAACTCACACTCTGATTACAAAATTGGTCATATTTAATGTGACAGAATTACTGGTGTACACATTGTTCATTAATGGTATGTCGTAAGACTATCAAACGATGGGAAAATAATAATTAACAAGGTTGTTGTTCGTATTTAATTTGACCCGTGGGCCGTGGCCCCATCGCAGGTACCCTGCTGATATTACCATGCCAAACACAATTAACTCATCTATGTCGTTATTGATACATCTGCCTTTCTACCATTCCTAAAAACATTATCAAAGGCTTGGTCAGTACATTGTTTATATATAATAACACTCAAATAATAAAGGCACTTTAACTCACCAGTTACGTTGATCTTAGCTGCAATCTCCCGGTGCACTCTGTCCTTCTTCTCTCTGTCACGGTAGGCCTTCAGCTTCTTGTTATACAGGAGCTCATGCTCCCTGTACCATCCTGCCACAATCATCTCCTTTTCTTCAGAGAGGATGGAGTAGATCCGCTTCCTCATGGCACTTGGCTTGCCCTTGTCATTGCTGGTTTGTTGGCTGCCGTTTGTGGGTGATGGCGTGATTGATTCTTGGTCGTCATCGGATCCCTCCCCTGTGGGCTGTGTGTTCAGGCGTGGTGATGGGGAAAGCTCGCGACTGGGGCCTGGTGGGGTGGTCAATGGTTGCCCACACTCTTGTGAATCATTGTCCTCCTCTTCTGTCGATGATTCTTCCTGTGCAGGGGCGTCGCCTTCATCATCTTCGGGCGCAAACAGGTCTTGTGATTGCTGATGGGGGGCAATTAACTTCATATTCTTTAGTCCTCTGCCCACCATGCTTGTTGTCTAGGCTGGAGTAGGTATTGTGCTTCCGTGGGGCTGTAGAGAGAACTGACTGTTCGTCCTCCAGTTGCGTCAGTTTTATGGCCGGGCACAGCCGCGCTGCCACGACGTATGATGAACGTGGGAGGCGTGGAAAATTCCTGGGCAGAGCGTGTGTTGGGCCGCACCCTGTCCACACAGCCACGATGCGCCACACACGTTCAACACGATTTAACTGACAATGGTCCTGTGCCTGTCGTACATTTGACGTGTATTTAATGTGTCGATCCTGCGCTATACGTGTCGGATATACGATTTATTGTGTTGTGATCGTACTCTAATGAAATGGAACGTTATTATATCATACGATAAACACGATTTATTGTAGGGTGGTTGTGTAAATATTGTGCATTTGTCGAATTATGGCCGTACTAATCGTCTGTCAAAAAAATTGGCCGACCAGAGGACGTCAATGAAGACATGCACAGGATACACGTACGATCGTTGCACGTCAGTTGCACGTACGTTGCACGTACATTTTTAACGTTTTTTCCTGCCGACAATCGGCCCAAAAGTAGTGCAGCCACTATTTTTTGGCCGATCACCGCCGACCATTTCCGCGCCACTCGACCACCCCTCGCCTACCACGATACGAGGCAATTTTTTTTACACGATCACAGACGATGTCAGAGGATCAAGGAAAAATTCAAATATTTTGAAAACATCGGCTGTGGTCGGCGGCTAACGTACTGTGTGAGACACGGCCTTAAGGAAGTGTGGTTTGTATCTAGAAGACTCTGATTAACGAGACGTGTAATATGTGGATGGAAGTGGAAGAGAGGGAGGGATCTTGCTGGGGGTGGAAGTTTCGCTCCCAGGAATTTTCGTTCCTGGTGTATTTCACTTAGGAAGGATATATGGTAGTTAAAAAAAAAAAAAATCATTGAGATAGTCTGTTGGCTTTTAATGGGTAGACGTCCTTGATAAGCTGAATAAAATAATCTAATAGTTTCCAGAATATAATGGAAAGGACGTCACTGGTAATGTAAGGGTTACATTTCTTCACAGTGACTGCTAATATTTAACTGATTGGAAGTCACTGATAATGAGTGTGTGCCTTCTGGTGTTGTATAATGTCGGAGTTAATATCCTACTATTTAATATCTTGTTTCATGTTGGTACGGGAAAGTCCAATCGTAAGTTTAGGATATTTAGAGAAGTGCGTGTGGAGTTACATGATGGGTTAGACAGATGAATGAGGAGGACAAGAGCGGTGTGGTGTGGATGTAAATGTGCTGGAAAGTGTGAAAAGGAATACCTTGAGATGAGAATGGGACAACTGGCCGCGGCCACCTGGCCGCAGACCAACTCGCCGCGGAAAACTGGCCACAGTGGCCACATCTCAATATAACCCTGAATGCCATCCCAAAGCAATCTACTGCAACTTTGAGGTAGTCAATTTCAAAAGTCTCCAGGAACATTTCCTGAATGCTGAAATTAGGGTATATTATGTTCATCTTACTCAAAATGTATACAAGAGACTGACATCTTTTGGACTTTCTAGACAGAATAATAATGAAGCAGATTATATATGCTTTGAAAGCTAAAATGGTCAGTACATTTGCATTTGTTCCAACTGAATATATGACTGAAGCAATCGAAAATCTCGCCTATGAGCTACCAGATGAACTTCAAGTACTTCTCCATTGTTTTGAGGACAACTATGTTGGCAAAAGAAACAGAAGGGGTAATGGCAGACGTCCTCCACTTTTTGCACAGGAAATGTAGAATGTTTATCAACGCTGTTTGAATGACGAAGACAAGGCAAACAATCACACAGAAGGTGCTCATCGAAGACTGCAACATGAACTTGGAATGCAACATCCTACGGTTTGGACATTAATTGATGGCTTTAAAAAGTTCAACGAGGAAGAGATTATATTACAAGCAGCTGGTCGCAGGCAAAATCCACATGTCGAGTTCAAGAAATACTGACAAGCAGATGAAAGAATTAAAGCAATTGTCAGTAACTTTCACAATCTAAGTATTGTTGAATACCTTAGGGGAATTGCTCATAACTTTTCATAAGAAATACTTCATAATTTTTTTTTAACACGCTTGTTTTGTCAAACACATTTTGATCAATAGTAAAAAATGTTCCATATCGCGGCGACTTATCTTACATCTTATGTCTGCGGCCAGTTGGCTGTGGCCAGTTGGTCTGCGGCCGATTGTCTTAGACCTGTTACGACCGGGACTCGTATAAAACAAGGCCTCTTAATCATTGGACTAGAAAGGCACACAGCCACAACGGTAACACTAGATCCAACCCTCGAACTTATAATGCCGGCGCACAAAAACACCTATACCCTCCAGAGTTAAATCTGCGATAGCGGGGTATCCTATAACTCGGTATAAATGCACTACTACTACAGGCTGATGATCTCTGATACAACCTGATCACAACAACATACAATTACGTTAATAATGTATACAAGGAAAAAGATAGAGAGCTTAATTAAATCACTGGAATGATTTAATGCAAACAAGAAGAAGGTATAATTAAAGTTACTCTAAACAATAATAAACTGTCACTCCTATATTAAAGAAAGTGAATGAAAGTCCTAAAGCATCGAACAGGAATCTTCTGAAGAAAGTCTGATGCTGCTAAGATGATCGAATCGGATTTTGAACTGTTATATAAAGCAGGAACAAGATATGACAAGTGTAGGGACATACAGTGTTAACTGGCACGGGAATAACGATAAATGCGCAATAGTATTATCTCCAACAACAAAAGAAGTACTTCCTCAGGCAACGCAAAAGCCTGCTCGGGTTGTGCAACTCAACCACAACCAAGGCTTACAATCAACGTGAATAAAAATGCTGCATATATAACATAAGAGCTTATAATCCTAATCGGGTGTCTGCTAGGCGAATAAAGTCTAGCTGGGATGTCGTAGGCTAGGAAACAATGGCTGAGCAAGCGGCTCATAGCCTAGCGAGGTCCTTAACCCGTTGAGCCCCGGCTAGTTATAATATTTTGTTCACCCCAGTCCCAAGCCATTTTCACTTATTTTTTTTGTTTGCTAGAATGGAAGACAAGGATGAGAAATGAAAAAAAAACAAAAAAAAATCACCTCTGACATTTTTTTTTTTGGGGGGGGCCGGTGGGGGTTTGTGGGGGGGGGTGGGGAGCTTCAAAAAAATTTGTTGAGCCAAAAAGGGAAGAGAATGGTGAGAAATGAACACACAAATAAAAAAAAACTCATTTCGGTCATTTGGGGGGCGGGGGAGGGGGAGGGGGGGGTTTCAATAGTTCGTCTCCCCCGCATGACCACCCGCCCGGGAGCACTAGGGTAAAAACTGAGTATGGCATTGTACGGCATACATCCTAAGGAGTATCTCACATAAATCTCAAGCCTCTAGCTCCCATACGACCGGAGTAATGAAGGTTCAAAGTGGCGGTAAACTAGGGGTGTAAACTATCCCCACTAAGCCCACCACCACCAGCCGCGCGGCTGTCTCGGCCCGCTCACACCTACTGGCCCGGCTCCCCCACACACTACGGTACCGCCCCCTCCTATTCTCCCGCCATTTCCTACCTTACGAGCCACGTAAGCGTTTTTTATATGTCGGACGCACGTGATGCGTCGCTGGGAGTTGGTGATCAAAGACTGCCGACGCAACACGTGCGACGCTGGGTCTCAACGGGTTAAGACTGTACGGCCAAATTACGTTAAATGACGAGGTGCTCTCTTGAGAGATCCAGATCGCTAGTATCTGGTTCTCTCCTGGCGACCCTCTTCAAGTCAAAGCAAAACGAGTTAGCACAGTGTTGGGTGGCAGAGGCAAAAGCCCTCACTCGCAATACAGTGCTAAACTCACAAGGTACACAGTCAGAAAGACAACCTAGGCTTCCCACGTATCCGTTGCGATTGTACAAGTTCAACAAAACCTGGTACACATCGGAAATCACAACACCAATAGCCTCACCCCAGTCTAGCATTAAATAGCCCAGCAGACAACCAAGAAATAGGTAGGGAGACACCGCGAGTGTGTCGAACCTCTACAGACAAAATGTTAACCCCTCCAAAATGTCTAACTAAACATGAAATATCTGAGAATTTCAGCATATAATACGATGGCCGATATATGAAATCGTGCAGAACCAAAGGGGAGTTATGATGTTAAATAGATTAGAAGAATAAGAGGTCAGAAGTTGAGAGAGAGAGAAAGTGTTCTATAGGTGGAAGTCGGGGACAGATGGCAAGGGAGATGTGAAGGTTATGCTGGTCAAGCAAGCTCTGAGTGAGGAAGGCACAAAGGCAGCAAGGAGTGTGGGGGAACTACCTCCTGCTGCGGCAGGAGGGCAGCAAAGCGGCCAGCCACTCAGAGGGCCCGGCCGTGGCATCATATCACCGAGACAACGCATAACACTACGCGCACAACCCTCTGCCTCCTGCACTTACTCACTCACACTCTCTAGCTGTATCATTCAGTCTTATACATTAAACTTATAACTGATGATATAAAATATAATGCATTGTCACAGACGAAAATAAAGACCACTTCCATACTGCCCGTGACATGACGATTCACAAGAAAGAGAGTATAACATTGTAGATAGACTGTAGCCAAATTCATTGCCCTGGCGAGTGTTAGCGAGTGGTCAAGTGAGTGGCTGAGCCCACGTGGCGTTCTGCTAAGCTGCAGGCGTCACAGACCCCCTTGAGATGGTTCATCCATGTGGAACGTATGGGAAGCGAGAGAATGACTAAGAGAGTGTACCAGAGTGAGGTGGAAGGACAGAGAGGGAGATATAGACCGAGAGGGAGGTGGAAGGATGGAGTTAAGAAGTATATGCGTGAAAGTGGTGCTGGATGGGAGGAAGGGCGTCGACTGACTGGGGACAGAGGTGCATGGGGGCGATTTATTCGTGACCACCCATTCAGGGATCACGGCGTCTTGCAATAGATAGACAATAGAGATAGGGGAACAGCAAGAGACAGAGTGTGTATTGTGTATTAGGGTTGAAAATGATAAACGTACTACAGACTATTTATTTTAGTGACTTTCCTGGTGTTGAGGGGGGACTTCGTGATATTCGCTTCAAGGATGGCTTTCGTCTTTCGTGGGTGTTCGGTCAGGCCTGGAATTCTGAACGGGACTACTTGCAGAGGTTCTTCTCTCTCCTTCACTGGTGCTATACCCTGTTTCAAGTAGGTAGGTCAGCAATCGTGAAGCTTAACCTCTGTAACTCATAAAGGGCAAGAGCAAATGGGCTGTAAATTTCCACGCTTATTCCCTGGCGAACCCTTCCCAGTTGGTAGAAATATTAGTTTGATTACTCTAGGCGTTTGTGAGTTATTAAAGTTAAGGGAGCCCACCTCGCTTGTTTTCTCTTTCTCTCCCTCTCTTTGGCTTGTATCCATTCAGCCCCATTCAGCCTACTGTTTTAATTAAGACGTTTACCTCCATCCAGGTGTTAATATTTTCCTGGCGAACGGTGGCGAGCCAGCATATATATATTTTTGTTTTAACAGCAAGTTAAATTTGTACATTTTTCGATAGAAAAATTTCTCCGGCGAAGCCGGATTTCGCCATACAATGCTGGCTCGCTATCGCTCGCCAGGAAGAAATCGACACCTGGATGGGGATAAACGTCTTAAAACAGTTGGCTGAATGGGGCCGAATGGATACAAGCCAGGGAAAGAGAGAAAAGGAGAGAAAGATAAAAAAAGCCGGTGACCCCCCTTAATGTTCAAGAGTTTAGGCTTCCTCACTTGGAATAGGGTACAGTTCTCATACCACTAGCTTTGTAAGGTATCGAACCCCAAGCAAGTAAAGCCGGTATCACACAAGAGCTTTTCTAGTCAACATTCGATGATCAACATTTTTCTGGCAACATCTCTGGAATATTTTGCACTGGTATCGGAAACTAGACTGTTGCTAGATGAATTTAGGCGACCAAAATATTCTAAATGTTGACCTCATAAGCTGCCAGACCAGTGTTGAGGATAAATGTTGAGCGAAAAGGCCCTCGTGTGATACCGGCTTAAAGGAGTAGAGGCGAGTCTCGGCTTTCGTAACTCCAGTCTATACAAAGGAATACAAAGGAAGGCGAGCAACAACAGACATAATGGTCCTTAGTAGGCTGCTTGTAAACAGAAGAGATTGCCACAGCCATCAACTGAAGGGCTTCAACTCCAGAAAGACTGTGGTCACATTACTCGGACGCAAACGCAGTCAGTCGGGGGCTCATGGCAAGATATTTGTCAAGCGATATTTGAATGTCTGGACTGTATGGCACTCTACAACACTTCTAGGCAATTTATTCCATAAGTTGACCACTCTGTTGAAAAATAAGAGCTTTGCTTCGTGTGAATGAAACGCCTTTTCTGGCAGTATTGTAACCACTATTTCTTGTGTAATTTGAGTTATCTAGTCTATGACCTGGAAAGTGAGCGTCGGGCTTCACAGTTACGTCTCGTGTTGGTGTCGTACACAACTGGTAGCCAGAAATCCTTGGCAAGCTCAGACTTTGGACCAGACCACTTGGTAGGTTCAGTCTTGGGACCTAAATGGCTTGTATCGAACTTAGTAGTTTTACCAGAATACTTGGCAGTCAGTCATTAGACCAGACAGGCTAGTATCGTACCAAGCATTACTAGTCTCGAACTTAGTAATGGACCAGTCTTTAACCCTTTGAGTACCAGCGACGTGTGTTATATTTTAGTCTAGCTATATTTAGACGATATCATGCAGCTTAAGAAGGAACTGTGGTAGTTAAAAGGGGTTGGTTGAGATACTTTGAAGCCTTATTATTGCTAGAGGTCCTTCCTAAGCTTAATAACATTGTCTAATCATTGCCAGAATAGAATTAAAAGGATGACTCAATGGGTTAAACCTGGACAGGCTAGTATAGTACCTAGCAGAATGTGCACCAGGTTGGTGCACATAGCCTGTTTTTTTTTTGTTTTTTTTTTCTTCGCCAGACGCCGTAATTCCCGAGAAGGGGTGGCCATGAACATTAGGCGTTAACCCAGGAACTGCGGGGAGACTCTTAAGAGTTCCCCCGGCGGACTGCGGGGAGACTCTTAAGAGTCAGAGAAAACAAAAATCAACTTTTGACATCGATTTTTTTTTTTTTTTTTTTTTTTTTTGGCCCCTGGGCCATGCAAAATCTCAGTCCTCTACCTCCCCTCCTTCCCCACTTTCCTCCTCTCCTTCAGTTATCACCTATTTTCCCTGTTATTCCCTTATTCTGAGGTATATTTTCGTGCTAACATTAGAAATCCGGTTACAGGGTGTGGTCATCACTGATAGCAAGCGAATGCAAGAGAGAGAGAGAGAGTATCGATCGACTGTGTCTCAGTGGCCTTGGGGGAAATTGGCGGGAAAGCAGCTTGCCTCACCCATACATAATACAACTCGCGGGCTATATCTCCGATTTTGACCATCCAAACGCTGTTTTCACTCGTTTTATTGTTGTTTCAGGTTAATACCTTTATAATCAACCCATAATAGGCACATATGGATAAGTATTAATGCTATTAATGGTACAATGAATAGTTTAGTGACGGAAACACCTCAAATACGTCAGCACAGGGGGACGTTTCCAATTACCCCCATGCGCACTTGTTAGGTTAATCACGAATCAAGTTACGAGTCAATTTACCCGGGCTTGACATCTACCAATAACATTTTGACAGTGTAGGCTCAATCCACCAACCCTATGATTAGCAGCCGACGCTGCTGGAGGGGTCTCCAGCAAAAGATTCCCAGTTCCCAGATCTCCCGAAGAAGTTTTGGTCACAGCGGACAGATGTGCAGCGGAACTGCGCCACATTGCCCGCCCACATAATTCCAGACAGGTCCCTTCATATATATACACCGGTTCCCTGGGCCGAGCACCTGACGGACTATTATCTAGTCCAACCCCCTCTCCCAACGACAGCGTCATCACTCATCTATTCACAAGCTTTCTCCACTCATTTCTATTCATTACCACTTCTGTGCCTGTTCTACAGTCATCTCTCCATCTTCCAACGCTTTAGTTTAGTTTAGTAAGAAAGAATGGTGATGATTGGGAGTTGAATCAGTTACTGTTTGCTGATGACACGTTAACACTGATGGTGGATTCTGAGGAGAAGCTGCAGTGAGTAGTAAAAGAGTTTGGTGTGATATGAAGGAGGAGGAAGCTGAGGGTGTATGTCAATATAAGTAAAGTAACGGTGCGTAATAGAGATGTGCGTAGGGTAAATCTGAATGCACGGCTAAATGAGGAAATACTGGAACAAGTGGAGTGTTGTAATTGTCTAGGAGTGGTAAGCAGGGACACAGGTGTGGAAATGGAGGTAAGACAGTGAGTGTGTGAAGGAAGGAAAGTTTTGGGAGCAATGAGAATTATGTAGAATGTGAGAAATCTCGGAATGAAAGCTAAAAGTGCAATATATCAAGGGATAGTAGTACCAACAGTGATGTATGAGGCTGAGACAATTTGGTTTGAATGTACACGAGAAAAGATGGTTGGATGTGATGGAGATGAGCTGCTTGAGGAGTATGTGTGGAGTGACACATAGAGTCAGATTTAGGAATGGAAAGGTACATAGAAGAGTGGGACAACAGGAACCCTTATCGGCCAGAGTGGACAGAAGGGAGGCCATGTACGGAGCCCGGTACTAGTGCGGTGCAGCGGTGCCATGTGGATCTGGGCATGCGCGACGATTTTTTTTTTTTTTTCCAGAATATATTTTATTATTTTTATTAGACTAACCTAACTAACCAAACCTAATTCAACCTTACCTAACTTAACATTTCTAAAATATAAATACAAGCACAGAAATATAGTATTGTGCTGGGATCGAACACTAGAGCTCTTGGGTGTGAGCTTTAACCGTTACCTCTGAGCTACGAGACGGCATGCTGGTGTTGTTTTGAAAGGCCTAGTTAAAGAGGAGAAGAATC
>CM064565.1:22991793-23024293 GCA_032716605.1 Paralithodes platypus | reverse complement strand
CATATGGGGGACGAGGGGCTTATATTATAAAAGTCCTTGTGTAAATCCTTCTTTAGGGGCACATATGGGGGACGAGGGGCTTATATTATAAAAGTCCTTGTGTAAATCCTTCTTTAGGGGCACATATGGGGGACGAGGGGCTTATATTAAAAGTCCTTGTGTAAATCCTTCTTTAGGGGCACATATGGGGGACGAGGGGCTTATATTATAAAAGTCCTTGTGTAAATCCTTCTTTAGGGGCACATATGGGGGACGAGGGGCTTATATTATAAAAGTCCTTGTGTTAATCCTTCTTTAGGGGCACATATGGGGGACGAGGGGTTTATATTATAAAAGTCCTTGTGTAAATCCTTCTTTAGGGGCACATATGGGGGACGAGGGGCTTATATTATAAAAGTCCTTGTGTAAATCCTTCTTTAGGGGCACATATGGGGGACGAGGGGCTTATATTATAAAAGTCCTTGTGTAAATCCTTCTTTAGGGGCACATATGGGGGACGAGGGGCTTATATTATAAAAGTCCTTGTGTAAATCCTTCTTTAGGGGCACATATGGGGGACGAGGGGCTTATATTATAAAAGTCCTTGTGTAAATCCTTCTTTAGGGGCACATATGGGGGACGAGGGGCTTATATTATAAAAGTCCTTGTGTAAATCCTTCTTTAGGGGCACATATGGGGGACGAGGGGCTTATATTATAAAAGTCCTTGTGTAAATCCTTCTTTAGGGGCACATATGGGGGACGAGGGGCTTATATTATAAAAGTCCTTGTGTAAATCCTTCTTTAGGGGCACATACGGGGGACGAGGGGCTTATATTATAAAAGTCCTTGTGTAAATCCTTCTTTAGGGGCACATATGGGGGACGAGGGGCTTATATTATAAAAGTCCTTGTGTAAATCCTTCTTTAGGGGCACATATGGGGGACGAGGGGCTTATATTATAAAAGTCCTTGTGTAAATCCTTCTTTAGGGGCACATATGGGGGACGAGGGGCTTATATTATAAAAGTCCTTGTGTAAATCCTTCTTTAGGGGCACATATGGGGGCACGAGGGGCTTATATTATAAAAGTCCTTGTGTAAATCCTTCTTTAGGGGCACATATGGGAGACGAGGGGCTTATATTATAAAAGTCCTTGTGTAAATCCTTCTTTAGGGGCACATATGGGGGACGAGGGGCTTATATTATAAAAGTCCTTGTGTAAATCCTTCTTTAGGGGCACATATGGGGGACGAGGGGCTTATATTATAAAAAGTCCTTGTGTAAATCCTTCTTTAGGGGCACATATGGGGGACGAGGGGCTTATATTATAAAAGTCCTTGTGTAAATCCTTCTTTAGGGGCACATATGGGGGACGAGGGGCTTATATTATAAAAGTCCTTGTGTAAATCCTTCTTTAGGGGCACATATGGGAGACGAGGGGCTTATATTATAAAAGTCCTTGTGTAAATCCTTCTTTAGGGGCACATATGGGGGACGAGGGGCTTATATTATAAAAGTCCTTGTGTAAATCCTTCTTTAGGGGCACATATGGGAGACGAGGGGCTTATATTATAAAAAGGCCTTGTGTAAATCCTTCTTTAGGGGCACATATGGGGGACGAGGGGCTTATATTATAAAAGTCCTTGTGTAAATCCTTCTTTAGGGGCACATATGGGGGACGAGGGGCTTATATTATAAAAGTCCTTTTGTAAATCCTTCTTTAGGGGCACATATGGGGGACGAGGGGCTTATATTATAAAAGTCCTTGTGTAAATCCTTCTTTAGGGGCACATATGGGGGACGAGGGGCTTATATTATAAAAGTCCTTGTGTAAATCCTTCTTTAGGGGCACATATGGGGGACGAGGGCTTATATTATAAAAGTCCTTGTGTAAAGCCTTTGTTAGGGGCAAATGGGGGCAACGAGGGGCTTATATTATAAAAGTCCTTGTGTAAATCCTTCTTTAGGGGCACATATGGGAGACGAGGGGCTTATATTATAAAAGTCCTTGTGTAAATCCTTCTTTAGGGGCACATATGGGGGACGAGGGGCTTATATTATAAAAGTCCTTGTGTAAATCCTTCTTTAGGGGCACATATGGGAGACGAGGGGCTTATATTATAAAAGTCCTTGTGTAAATCCTTCTTTAGGGGCACATATGGGGGACGAGGGGCTTATATTATAAAAGTCCTTGTGTAAATCCTTCTTTAGGGGCACATATGGGGGACGAGGGCTTAATATAATAAAAGTCCTTTTGTAAATCCTTCTTTAGGGGCACATATGGGGGACGAGGGGCTTATATTATAAAAGTCCTTGTGTAAATCCTTCTTTAGGGGCACATATGGGGGACGAGGGGCTTATTATAAAAGACCTTGTGTAAATCCTTCTTTAGGGGCACATATGGGGGACGAGGGGCTTATATTATAAAAGTCCTTGTGTAAATCCTTCTTTAGGGGCACATATGGGGGACGAGGGGCTTATATTATAAAAGTCCTTGTGTAAATCCTTCTTTAGGGGCACATATGGGGGACGAGGGGCTTATATTATAAAGTCCTTGTGTAAATCCTTCTTTAGGGGCACATATGGGAGACGAGGGGCTTATATTATAAAAGTCCTTGTGTAAATCCTTCTTTAGGGGCACATATGGGGGACGAGGGGCTTATATTATAAAAGTCCTTGTGTAAATCCTTCTTTAGGGGCACATATGGGGGACGAGGGGCTTATATTATAAAAGTCCTTGTGTAAATCCTTCTTTAGGGGCACATATGGGGGACGAGGGGCTTATATTATAAAAGTCCTTGTGTAAATCCTTCTTTAGGGGCACATATGGGGGACGAGGGGCTTATATTATAAAAGTCCTTGTGTAAATCCTTCTTTAGGGGCACATATGGGGGACGAGGGGCTTATATTATAAAAGTCCTTGTGTAAATCCTTCTTTAGGGGCACATACGGGGGACGAGGGGCTTATATTATAAAAGTCCTTGTGTAAATCCTTCTTTAGGGGCACATATGGGGGACGAGGGGCTTATATTATAAAAGTCCTTGTGTAAATCCTTCTTTAGGGGCACATATGGGGGACGAGGGGCTTATATTATAAAAGTCCTTGTGTAAATCCTTCTTTAGGGGCACATATGGGGGACGAGGGGCTTATATTATAAAAGTCCTTGTGTAAATCCTTCTTTAGGGGCACATATGGGGGACGAGGGGCTTATTTTTTTTTTTTTTTTTTTTTTTTTTTTTAAGAGACAATGAACGGAGGAAGGAAAAACACAGATAAAACAAAAAGGTCCATGTGCCTAAAGGCATCCTCCATTCATAAAATGTTTGTAACAACTGGATTTAAACATTTGTTGATTGTAAGTTTGTGGAAAGCAATTCGAGGGAAGTGAATTCCAAAGAGTAGTAGCTCTGGGGATAAATGAATTCTGATAAGCAGAAGTTCTGCATTGTGGAGGAGAAAGTGTAAATTCATGGGCGCTCTCAGCTGCCCTAGTTCTACGGGGAAAGATGTGGAGAGGCGGCACAATTGAAGCAAGTTCCTCGGAACAATTGCTGTGAAAATATCTGTAGAATAATGCAAGGGATGCAACGTTTCTTCGTATGGCTAATGTAGGAAGGTCCTGTGTGATTGCAGGGTTATTGATTAATCTAATAGCTTTATTTTGAATTTTGTCCAACTGCCTCAATGCAACCACTCCACTTCCACCCCACAGAGGTGAACAGTAATCCATCTGAGAGCGCACATGACTTTTATATATTACGGCCAACTGCTCGTCAGTGAAGAATTCTCGAACTCTGTACAGGAGTCCCAGTTTTTTAGAGGCATTCTTAGCAATGCTTCTAACATAATGTGTCCAGCTCAAGTTAGTAGTTAATGTTACACCGAGAATGTCAATACTAGGGGAAGTGGGAATATTTACATCATTAAAATATTATATTATAAAAGTCCTTGTGTAAATCCTTCTTTAGGGGCACATATGGGAGACGAGGGGCTTATATTATAAAAGTCCTTGTGTAAATCCTTCTTTAGGGGCACATATGGGGGACGAGGGGCTTATATTATAAAAGTCCTTGTGTAAATCCTTCTTTAGGGGCACATATGGGGGACGAGGGGCTTATATTATAAAAGTCCTTGTGTAAATCCTTCTTTAGGGGCACATATGGGGGACGAGGGGCTTATATTATAAAAGTCCTTGTGTAAATCCTTCTTTAGGGGCACATATGGGGGACGAGGGGCTTATATTATAAAAGTCCTTGTGTAAATCCTTCTTTAGGGGCACATATGGGAGACGAGGGGCTTATATTATAAAAGTCCTTGTGTAAATCCTTCTTTAGGGGCACATATGGGGGACGAGGGGCTTATATTATAAAAGTCCTTGTGTAAATCCTTCTTTAGGGGCACATATGGGAGACGAGGGGCTTATATTATAAAAGTCCTTGTGTAAATCCTTCTTTAGGGGCACATATGGGGGACGAGGGGCTTATATTATAAAAGTCCTTGTGTAAATCCTTCTTTAGGGGCACATATGGGGGACGAGGGGCTTATATTATAAAAGTCCTTTTGTAAATCCTTCTTTAGGGGCACATATGGGGGACGAGGGGCTTATATTATAAAAGTCCTTGTGTAAATCCTTCTTTAGGGGCACATATGGGGGATGAGGGGCTTATATTATAAAAGTCCTTGTGTAAATCCTTCTTTAGGGGCACATATGGGAGACGAGGGGCTTATATTATAAAAGTCCTTGTGTAAATCCTTCTTTAGGGGCACATATGGGGGACGAGGGGCTTATATTATAAAAGTCCTTGTGTAAATCCTTCTTTAGGGCCACATATGGGAGACGAGGGGCTTATATTATAAAAGTCCTTGTGTAAATCCTTCTTTAAGGGCACATATGGGGGACGAGGGGCTTATATTATAAAAGTCCTTTTGTAAATCCTTCTTTAGGGGCACATATGGGGGACGAGGGGCTTATATTATAAAAGTCCTTGTGTAAATCCTTCTTTAGGGGCACATATGGGGGACGAGGGGCTTATATTATAAAAGTCCTTGTGTAAATCCTTCTTTAGGGGCACATATGGGGGACGAGGGGCTTATATTATAAAAGTCCTTGTGTAAATCCTTCTTTAGGGGCACATATGGGGGACGAGGGGCTTATATTATAAAAGTCCTTGTGTAAATCCTTCTTTAGGGGCACATATGGGGGACGAGGGGCTTATAATTATAAAAGGTAATGAGGGGGACATGTTAAGCTTCTTAGAGAGAGAGAGAGAGACGGATATATATATATATATAGAGAGAGAGAGAGAGAGAGAGAGAGAGATATGAAAATAGATAGATAGAGAGAATATGAGAGAGACAGACAGATAAATAGAGAGAGAGAGAGAGAGAGAAACGGATATATATATATATACCGGTATTTATATAGATTGAGAGGTATAAATGTAGATAGAAAGAGAGAGAGAGACAGAGAGATACAGAGAAAAAACATGAAGATAGAAAGATAGCTAGATCGATAGATAGAGTGAGAGTGAGAGAGAGATGGATATATAGATAGTGTGAGAGAGAGAGAGAGAGAGAGAGAGAGAGGGAGGGATAGATGTAGAGAGAGAGAGAGAGAGCCTTACATAAGGGATCACCCACCATAATTATATCCTTTGATTGGCAACAGACAGGCTTCTAATTCCCAGAACCATACAACTCTCTCTCTCTCTCTATATATATATATATATATATATATATACATATATACACATTATATACAGTGTACTGTATAAACCCCTTCTGTACCGGCGACATCTATATTTTAATTCAAGCCATATTTAGACCATCTTGTGCAGTTTTGGAAGGATCTATGGTAGTTAGGAGGATTCATTTATACAGTCTACAGACTTTTAATTTGCTAGACATTCTTCCTAAGCTGAATTAAATTGTCTATTAGTTGCCAAAATGATATGCAACGGGCGTGACTGGTAGTGATTGGTTAGACTGTGAACTGACATGAATTCCTGTATTTCACCCTTTCTGTACCGGCGACGTATTTTTTTTGTATAGTTGATTCTAGCTATATTTAGACGATTTTGTGCAGTTTAAGAAAGATCTGTAGTAGTAAAAAGGGATATATGAGATAGTTTGAAGCCTGTTAGTTGCTGGAGTCGCCTAATAAGCAGGCGTCACACCATGCCGATTTGAGCCACGACTGAAGTCGTGGTCAGGAGTGCCGACCTTCGGCGGAGAGCTTAAGGATATGGGGGGGTGAGTTTTGGACGGGACGCAGTATGGATGGCCACGCCGCCTGACGGCGACCTGACGGGGTAGACCGGCGCCCATGCCGGACTGAATGTGAGTTTTAGGTCGCCGCTGGAGTGCCGATCTGCGGCGTAGTGCGTCGACAACGACCCGACGAACGGCGTCGACAGGAGTTAGGGAGGCGTCAATATTCATTACTGTGCCGATGAGCGGCGACCCCTTCAGTATGGACGGTGACCCCGGCCCGCATGACCCCGAACGACGGCGACCGAACTCAAGGTGTGGTATATAAAAGGTACACCAAAGGGCGGGCCTCATCAGTATACCTTCAGCCACCGTAACGGTTGCACGCAGCCATGTTCACCACAGTCCCCAGGAACCCGATACGACATCTACGCTTACTCCAGGTTCAGTTAAATCTGGAAAATGACTACCTACTGACAAATATAGCCATCTGCAAGCTGCTGTTGAGGAAAAGAAGGAGGGAGAATAGAACCCCTCGCATGTGGGTCCGGAACTGGCTTCTCCGTAGGAAAACCTTTGGTATTTATGAGCAGCTACTGAAGGAACTCGCCCAGGAGGATGGGCCAGCCTACAGAAACTACCTGCGGATGGATGTTGCAGTCTTCCGGGAGGTACTAGGACGTGTGGCGCACCGCATTGAAAAGAACGATACTTTTTACCGGAAGGCACTCGACCCTGGCCTACGACTAGCCATAACACTGCGGTTCCTGGCAACCGGTGACAGCTATATGAGCCTGAAATTGTCATTATTAGTATTGATATGTACTATTATAAACATATATATATATATATATATATATATTTTCTTTAATACATACGAGGTTGAAAGAAATGGCAATTTCTGCGTTGGAAATTTTATTATTCAAAGTTTCCAGGTCTCTGATGAGTTTTCGCTGGGTGGCAGGAATTAGATGAAGGAGATGAGCAAAATTCATGGTGGTACAGGGTTACATAAATGTACATGATGATACAGGATATACGACGCGTTTCACTGGACAACCAGCATTATCAAGTAAGGAAGGAATGATATAAAAGGTAAACAGGAAGGGTATATATAGAGGGTGGAGGATCAGAGGAGGCGGAAAACAGGGGGCAAAAGTCTGCTATTGGTGGAAGCGTAAACTAGGAGAGAGAAAGGGGTTAACCGCTTCACGCATGCGCACTGGATGCGGGATGGTGGTCAGTAGGGTCGAAGCTGATTGGCTGCGTGTCGAGGGGCGTGGCCTAAGTTGTGTGGCGCCTGCAGAAGACGAAGCTGAAGGAGGTAGCGCGGGGGGCTGCGTCAAGGGCACCGGGGGGCGAGGAGGGGTGTTAGGTCCTGTAGGGTAGTGCCTTTTGGCAGAAGGAAGGATCTGAAGGTCCAGAGTTTGGTTGTTGATGTTGGGATGTAAGGCTTGGATACATTGGATTTTAAGCTAAAGAAAAGCCCCTGATGGTAGCCCGAATAATATTAAATTTACCTCATGGTGGTGAAGGGGTTAAAGGACGGCAATGGTACTGTAGGGGTTAACAGCTGGGAGGTTCTTCGGCAGTACTTCTTTGATTTTTGCTTCTGTGGCCGGGGACCCTCGGAGAGTACTGACCCCATTACCGAGGTAATCCTCTCGGGCATGGAGGCATACTTTCCATTTTCTTTCTCTCAGAATAATGCAATAAAATCTTTGTTCACTTTTTTTTTTTTTTTTTTCCTTTTTTTTTTTCTATGTGAGTGAGGGAGGCAAAAGGCAGAACTGCCTATAGCGAGTGCCTCCCCCAATGTTGAAAGAGTGACAGGGCCAAAATCAAGGGACTTTCGAGCCAAAATGCCTGGACACACAGAGTTTGAAGCAATTTAAGTCATAGGAAGAGGGAAAGACTGATTCTGGGAGAGAGTTCCAGAGCTCAGCTGTTGAATAGAAGAAAGACAGAGTAACGTTTCACTCTTGGGTTGGAGAGTTGCACAGAGTAGGGGTGGGATTGTGTTGCAAGACGGGTACCACGTGCCCTACGTAAAGGAGGTGGTATACACTGGGAAAGCTCTGAGGAACACTGATTATTATAGTAGCGATAGAATAGCGAGAGAGATGCAACATTGCGGTGGAGAGAGAGAGCTTGCAGAGAGTTGGTGAGTGGACGGGAGTTAATGATACGAAAGGCCTTCCTTTCAACTTTGTCTAGGAGAGTGGTGTGAGAGGAACCTCCCCACACATGTGAACAATACTCAATACAAGGACGCACTATGCCCCTGTACAGAGCAAGAAGTTATACTAAAATGATTTAGTAACGTAAATTCCAATGATCTATTTAAGATAGCCAAAGAAGGTTCCACAAGAGGAAACCATTTAAAACTAACAGGCAGGAAAGTGAACCTACTGTAGACACAACTAAAAATGTCTTCACCCATAGTATTATTGGTGAGTGGAATAAGCTCCCTAATGAAGTTATAGACAATGGCTCAATATACACATTAAAAAAAGGTTAGACTCATATCACAGAGAAGTTGGTCTGCAGTAGAAAATTATTACTGACAAGAGAACCTGGCAGAAATTAACACTGTTTTCAGTTGAAGAGAACAAGTAATATAGATTAATGTTCATTTATCTATTTATTGTATTAATATTATTTTTTCCAGGGGAAGGGGGGGGGGGGTCACAATTTGTCTATATTCAATTTCATTTATTCATTTTTATTTTTATTTTTCACAATTAAATATCTATATTTATTTTTAGCAATTTGTTTTGTCGAGTGATATATACAGTAATTAGGTGTATATGGGCAGTTTCGTTATAGTATTTATTGTTTCTTTTATATATATATAAAGTATATCAAGTGTATCACACAAATACACGTGATCTACTAAATATTTATATACTCCCAGCGGGACTCGAACTACCGACAGTCGAGATGAGTGTCTATGCTTTAATCCACTACACCACGGCGTGATAAAGGTAACTTAACCTTTTCCTATTATAGGCTGGGAGTATATATATATAGTATCTATCTTTCGTATCTGTTTATTTATTTATCTATTTAACCATCAACATCTATCTGGTTATCATTATATCTATTTTCCTGCTGGCCTATACAGTCTCCAGCCTTTCTCAGATTTCTAAATATAAAAATGTAATATATGTGAAGATGAAGTTCGTGTTATGTGTGGCTTCCTTATTATAGTAAAGATGATTGTTGTCCCCCCCCCCCCCCTCTCTCTCTCTCTCTCTCTCCCTCTCTCTCTCTCTCTCTCTCTCTCTCTCTCTCTCTCTCTCTCTCTCTCTCTCTCTCTCTCTCTCTCTCTCTCTCTCTCTCTCTCTCTATCTATCTATGTCTCTATCTATCTATCTATATCTATCTATCTATCTATCTATCTCTCTCTCTCTCTCTCTCTCTCTGTCTCTATCTATCTATCTATATCTATATCTATCTATCTATCTATTTATTTATCTCTCTCTCTCTCTCTCTCTGAGAAGGACACATACACACTATTAGTCTTTTATTTTTTTAAGTTATCCCTTGTAACTCACTCTCACTCTCTCTCTCTCTCTGACACACACAGACTAATACACACACTATTATTAGTATGTTTGTTAAGTTATCCCTTGTAACTCTCACTCTCTCTCTCTCTCTCTCTCTCTCTGACACACACAGACTAATACACACACTATTATTAGTATGTTTGTTAAGTTATCCCTTGTAGCTCTCACTATCTCTCAGACAATAACTATCACAAATATAATTTTCCCCGCGCATCACAAGACAAAGAAACTAGCAAATCTCACAAGATGAGGAAGTTTGGTGCGAAATTCGGGATCATGTCCACACACACAACAAAAATAATAATAAAAATACACACACACACACGTATATATATATATATATATATATTTGTAGAGAGAGAGAGAGAGAGAGGGAGAGAGATATTATATAATTACAACAAATTAAATACATCCCCCCCCCCCTTAAAACCACGATTTGTGCCCTAGAGAGTACCTATATTAATAAGGGTATATTGTTATCTACCCTCTTTATACCTATACTGAAGCTCAGTGATAGCGAAAAAATCGAACAAATGGTTTCAAATTAGATAAATTTCGTTTCAGAAAAGATATAGGCAAATATTGGTTTGGTAACAGAGTTATAGACATGTGGAATAGGCTACCAAGTGATATGGTAGGATCGAGAATGATAGGGAGCTTTAAGATAAAAGTAGATAGACATTTATTTATTTTTTTCATTCCAACCACTCCCTCTCGGGCATAGGCTGAGAGCCTGCACACTCAACTGCTGAACACGGTGAGGTCTTGTTCCAGTCTAGGGAGTGAGACATGTGAAGCACTGACTCGAAGCAATCCCATCTCTGAAGCTGCTCCGCCTCTGCGCTTCACAGTGTCACTCCCCAGACTCGAACCCTCACTTTCAGAACGCCACCTATTGAGCAATTAACTCACTAGCCATTGCCCCCCTGTAGCATATTTTGGTATATATTAAGCAAACCACCCACCAATTTTCATGACAATTTTGAAATGCATGTTGGAATCCCTATAAACTGTACTTCATTTTTATGTAAGTTTGATAATTTGGAAAAATCGATTAAGGGAGAAAATTAAAATTGAAAATGATGTGTAAAAAGTCTCCCATAAACGGCGGCCCGCTATGTTATTGTAATTTGCGGCCTAATTTCGTCTGTTAATTAACTTTCTCCTTAATTGGACCCCCTATGAAGTACAACAGATTATGATGACATAAGTGACGGGTGTTTAGAGGGGGCAGAGCTCCCCCTTCAACATATTACGTGTCCCACAGTAACTTCTATTATATAAACAACCCAAGAACTTTCACACATTTTTAAAATTTCATTTAGGATGTAATATAACCTATACTCCATGTTGAAATAAGTGTCAACCCTCGAAAAATTCTATTAAGGGAGATACAGAACCTAGAACCTGTAACCTGTAACATATTTGTCCAGTGTTTCCCACAGACGCCACCCCGCTAGGTCAGCCATGTTGATACTATAATTGAGGAGCGCTTTTATCGTAAATATTCGACTATAACGCCCTCTGCCTTTCTCTATGTGAACTAATGATCAACACGTCACTATGTTTCTGCCATATTATTGGTTATTTTTTGTATACGTCACCATACGTCACGGTATTGAAGGAGTCACCCAATCATGGATTAATATATGGACAATTACGTCATTTTAGTCAGCCAATGAGTGCATTGAACTCCAGCCCACCGACAGGCAGCATGGTTTTACATGTCAGTTGCAGGATGGCCAGTGTCTGTAGTGGTTGTGCATTTACCCCTGAACAATAATTATACAAATTTCTCAAAACAACCAGGCAGCCCTTAAGATACTTACAGACCACGGTATATTGCCTACAAGTGTTGAGTGTCCTAGGTGTGGACATCCTTGCCATTACCGGCCAGATAAAGATCACTGGCGGTGTACACACCATTATTACGAGGATAAGTCCAGAACACGTCGTCACTGTCCCTTTGTTACATAAGGTTGGTTATTTTTATCATTATATATGTAAAAATTTATATAAAGTTTATTTGCACCTATAGTGTTTTTTCGGTATTATTCTAGCGTTACTTACACAGCGCATCCATCAATTTCTATGACTTCATTCCTATATATCTCAGTAGCGGCAGAAATGCATTAAAGCAATTATAGCTACTGTAAAAAACATAGACGGCACACAACACGACTCGGCGGACCTCTTTCTCCCTGCATTTCAGTCTAATTAACACTAGGAATTGACCTAATTTTCTATCCAATGTACTATCCAACCAGCGGGGGTGTGGGGGTGGCAGCCCCCACCCATAATACTAGGTTAGGTTAGGTAAGGTTGGTAGGTTAGGTAAGGTTGGTAGGTTAGGCTAAAATCTTTAATGTTGCTTAATTGTTGGATAATGGATAATGAGCTTACTGGGTAAGTTCATTTTCTATCCCATGTACCATCCAACCAGCGGGGGTGTGGGGGCGGCAGCCCCCACTCATAATACTAGGTTAGGTTAGGTAAGGTTGGCAGGTTAGGCTAATATCTTTAATGTAGCTTAATTGTTGGATAATGGATAATTAGCTTACTGGGTTTTTGGAATAAGTTCTTAAATATTTTTCTTTATTTTCATCTTTTACCCCACAA
Organism: Paralithodes platypus; assembly: GCA_032716605.1. Classification (NCBI taxonomy): domain Eukaryota; kingdom Metazoa; phylum Arthropoda; class Malacostraca; order Decapoda; family Lithodidae; genus Paralithodes; species Paralithodes platypus. The sequence goes on along the minus strand of CM064565.1, from coordinate 23,011,911 downwards.
TTTCCCTGATCTTCATAGCCCTCCCCACTATCGGGCAACATAGATGATGATTTCAATTAATCACGGGGGTGGGGGGTGGGGGGGGGGGGGGGCAGAGCTCTCCCACACCCCATCCTGTATCCAATGGCGAAGAGTTGGCTGGCATTTTCTACATTTTCAGCTTTTATGAAGCCTAACAATTGTCTAATCCGAGCCAACTTTTGCCAAAACATGACTGTTTTTTTTCATTTTGGGGTTTTCTTAAGTTGAAAAACAAGAAAACCTGAGCCAACTTTTTTTGCCACTTTCTGACTTTTATGAAGCTGAAAAATCTTAAAATCCGAGCCAACTTTTGCCAAAACTTGGCTCGGGTTTTTTCATTTTGGAGGTTTCTCAAGTTGAAAAATAACAAAACCCAGCCAACTTTCATCATAAAAACCCTTATATCGCCTTTTTGTCTTTAACCCCACATTTTCCCTGATCTTCATAGCCCTCCCCACTATCGGGCGCCGTGTCTTAAGATCGTTGGATAAAGGGGAAAACGATTTTTGCGGAGGTTGAAACTAATGCCAATCACTATATATTGATGCAAATAAACTAAAACTAAAAAAAAAAAAAATGAAAATAATTAGTGGGTGGTTTCCTTAATATTTTCCCATATTTTGAATAAGGGAATATTCATACAGTGCTATTTAAACTGGGAACAATGAGGGTATTTTGTTTGGCATTTCGGTGTGCTGTGGTAATGCACTGAAACTAGGTACAGCACAAATTCCACCCCAATAATATCTTCCCATTGACATATTGGGATTCGAACCCAGGTCCATTGGATTACCAGTCCAGTGGCAAGATCACTCTGCCACACCTCCCCCTGGATGAGATGGGTTGGGTGTGAGGGGGGATCTGCCGGGTGTGGGCCAATCGGTGCTCTGTAGACCCCCGTAATCTTGTGTTGATCTCTGACCGTTTTGGTGAGGTCGGTCCATATGGTATTAGTGAGTTGGGCCTATAATTAGGCATCATAATTAGGGTTGAGTGTGAGCGGGATCTGCCTTGTGTGGGCCAATCGGCTTTCGGCAGACTCCCAATTTTCTTATGTTCTTATATTCTTTAGTGGGTATACCATCTCCATTACCTGTGGTTGTTCCAGGGCTGCCAACCTCTGTCTCTTGTGGTGGTTGTTCCAGGGCTGCCAACCTCTGTCTCTTGTGGTGGTTGTTCCAGGGCTGCCAACCTCTGTCGCTTGTGGTGGTTGTTCCAGGGCTGCCAACCTCTGTCTCTTGTGGTGGTTGTTCCAGGGCTGCCAACCTCTTGTCTTGTGGTGGTTGTTCCAGGACTACCAACCTCTGTCTCTTGTGGTTGTTGTTCCAGGGCTGCCAACCTCTGTCTCTTGTGGTGGTTGTTCCAGGGCTGCCAACCTCTGTCTCTTGTGGTTGTTGCAGTGCTGCCAACGTCTGTCTCTTGTGGTGGTTGTTCCAGGACTGCCAACCTCTGTCTCTTGCGGTGGTTGTTGCAGGGCTGCCAACCTCTGTCTCTTGGAAGTCCCACAAAACAGGAAATTACTCCACAAACTTCCCGGAATATACGAGGCTGTTGTGAGAGAGAGAGAGAGAGAGAGAGATACGAGACATGTGTGTGTGATCGGATTCTTCCTAAACTGTATAACTGGCTATTATTAGACGCCGTGACCAAGATCGTGTATGTGTGAAAGCCCCTTCAAAATTTCAAAACTAATGGGGCTAAGCATGAGGGAGAAGGGAGTCCGACTCAAATAACATCTAAGAGCATAACTGAGCCCGACGTAATAGTGTCGGTACCACTTAAACCCTTCTGTACCGGAAACGTCTTTTGTATTTTATTATTTTGTATTTATATCTAGCTATACAGTATATGCTACAGGGGGGCAATGCCTAGTGAGTTCATTACTCAATAGGTGGCGTTCTGAAAGTGAGGGTCCAAGTCTAGGAGTTGAGACAGTGAAGCACTGGAGCGAGGCAGCTCCAGAGATGGGGCTGCTTCGAGCCATGAGTGGGCAACCGGGCCTCGTGCATCCTGCGAAGGCAAGATAGCATTGGCTGGTTTCATCCCAAAGGGCTTCACATGTCTCACTCCCTAGACTGGAACAAGACCTCACAGGCTTCACCGTTCAATGTACGGTTTAATGTAGAGGCTCTCAGCCTATGCCCAAGAGGGAGTAGTTGGAATATAGCAAAACAAAAAACAAAACAAAAGTGGCAAAAGTTCTCTAAACTTTCCCCAGCCGCATCTTATTCTGGCGATAGTGGCTGGCAGCCTCAGCCCCACCACCGGCAGAGATGGTATCACCCAAGTAGCAAAACTTGTCCACCATCTCCAGAGCCTCATTGCCAAAACATGTAATGATCCTCAAAGGGTACAAACCCATCCAATTTTGATGTTTTATTTGATGGTAATTATTTGTCTGTGGGTAATGTAGTTTTGAGAGAGAGAGAGAATAATAATAATAATAATTAAAGTTGCAAGCAACGTTGTCCGGGGTTCGACGCTTTTGCAAGCAGGGTATTGTGTTGGATACAAATGCTGTGTCACAGATATCAAAAGATCATTTAACTTATCGGGCATGGAGAAACTACAGAAGGAGCAGATTGTGCAAACAAACAAGAGCGAGAGAGGGAGAGATTGGCTGTAAAAGGGATCTGCCTCTATCCGATTAGTAACAGAGTTGTAGATAATTATTTGGAATAGGCTACCGAGTGCTATAATTGGATCAAGAACAATAGAGCTTCAACTTGAAATTAGATAGAACGAGATGAGTTGGGTGTGAAAGGGATCTGCCATGTGTAGGTCAATCGGCTCTGGAGACTCCCGTTTTCTTATTTTTTTAGTTTCTCATTTGTGAAGGAGAGAGAGGGAGTATGGCAAGAGAGAATAGGATGTCATATACGTAAGGAAGATAGCGATAAATATGAGAGAGAGAGAGAGGGCGTGCGGGATGGGTTGGGTGTGAAAGGGATCTGACATGTGTGGGCCAATCGGCTCTCTGCAGACTCCGGTTTCCTTATGTTCTCATTTGTGAGAGAGAGAGAGAGAGAGACTAGGATGTCATAAATGTAAGGAAGACAGATAAATGAGAGAGTTTTTATGAGATGGGTTGGGTGTGAAAAGCATCTGTCTTGTGTGGGCCAATTGGCTGTCTACAGACTCCCATTTTCTTATGTTCCTATTTCTTACAATTGTGTTTTGGTTGCAGGTATATGATAACATGGGTGTATAGTAAGTAGTGTAAATAACAGGTAACGTTTATGAGAGGGGTTGAGTGTGAAAGGGACCTGCCTTATGTGGGCCACTTGGCTCTCTGCAGACTCCCATTTTCATCTTGGTTGCATGTGTAAGGGATCTGCCTCATTTGTACCGGTGTGCAAACAAACGAGCGAGAGAGAAAGAGATTGGCTGTGTAAGGGATCTGCCTCTATTCGCTTGGTAAAAGAGTTGTAGGTGAGTTATCTGCTCAACAGGTGGCGTTGTGTGTGTGTAAGTGTGAGAGTCCGAGTGTAGGGGGTGAGACAGTGAAGCACGGGAACGAGGTGGCTTCAGAGATGGGGTCGTTTCGGGCCATGAGTGAGCACCGTGCCTCATGTGAAGGCAAGATGGCAGGTGCTTGTTGTACTCTACGTGCTTCACATGTCTCACTCCCTAGAGTGGAACAAGACCTCACAGGCTTCACTGTTCATTGTAAAGCGGTGAATGTTAAGGCTCTCAGAGGAAGTAAGTTGGAATAAAAAATAAACAAAAATAAAAAATATGTGGAATAGGCTACCAAGTGCTATAGTGGGATCAATAACAATAGAGCTTCAACATAAAATTTGAGAAGACGAGATGGATTGGGTGTGAAGGGATCTGCCGTGTGTGGGCCAATCGGCTCTCTGCAGACTCCCATTTTCATCTTGGTAGCATGTGTAAGGATCTGCCTCCTTTGTACCAGTGTGTAAATAAGAGAGAGAGATTGGCTGTGTAAGGGATCTGCCTCTCTCGTAACAGAGTCGTAGATATGTGAAATAGGCTGCCTAGTGCTGTAGTGGGATCAAGAACAATAGAGAATTTCAAGATAAAATGAGATAGTCATATGGACGAAATGGGTTGGATGTGAAAGGGATCTGCCTTTTGTGGGCCACTTGTCTCTCTGCAGATTCCCATGTTCATCTTGTAAGGGATCTGCCTCATTTGTACCGGTGTGCAAACAAACGAGCGACAGAGAGAGACTGGGTGTGTAAGGGATCTGCCTCTATTCGTTTAGTAACAGAGTTGTAGATATGTGGAATAGGCTACCGAGTCCTATAGCCAATCGGCTCTCTGCAGACTCCTGTTTACTTATGTTCTCATTTGTGAGAGAGAGAGCAAGGCTCCCTATGTTCTCATGCACTAGTACAGTATGTCGTAATCGTAAGGAAGACAGCGATAAATACAGTAAGAGAGAGAGAGAGAGAGAGATAACTAATGCGTAGCCTATAGCAACACTCAAACAAACACACACATAGCTACACAAGACCATCACACAAGCACACACACACACACACCTATCTAGCGACGAACTGTCCTGTTTACATATCATACACACTCCCCCCATCCCCATTCCATCACTTTGTATGTACGATATTATTTCCGTCTTTTTTACTGTGTATGAATTAAGTTATTGGTGTTCACTTTTGACATATGTGTCCTGCTACTTCTGTATGCATACATACTAGCATGAAAGTGATCAATACGTGCATATGAAGCTATGTATCTCGTATATCGGGGTTCTCTTCCCTTCCATCGGTCCACCTCTTATACCTCCCTCCCTCCTCCCTATCCCATATGTGTAAACATTATATTTTAGCTTTCCGAAGGTAAATACGTACTTCCGATAAATATCTAGCCTTGTATTTAAATCATGAATCCTGTTTAATGTCATTATTTAATAGAAACATGTGTAAGGGTTACATTTATACACAGGATAAGATAAGCAAATACAAACCTCAGAACATAATCATTGGCGACGAGAGGGACAGACGTACTGTAGGTGCGAGTCTGGAGGTGGATTCACTAACGGTCGTACGATCCGAAAACTCCCTTAGCGTTCCCTTACGACTCAATGCTGGTATTCACGAAGCGTCGTAGCGGCCATATTTGATCGTAGGAAGCCCCTTTCGCAAAGGGTGGTCCAGACCACCCTTACATGAATTTTACCCGGATATAGGTACACAAATATCGATAACACAACCCGCGACCATAACAAATTCGTCTGCAGCATAGCTCTTTATGACACACTAAGTCATTATTGAGGCAATAATAGCACAATATGATTGTTAACTTGTGTTTACAACACCATTAAGGCATTTAATACAAAGTATGAATATATTTGTATCCTTAATGTCTTATGACAGGCTGAATTAAGCTATGAATAGCCTACATATGCCAACCTAGACCTAGTCAAGGTTAATTGATGCACAAATTCATGTGCTGCGACAACACGTAGCTTACCATTAGTAGAGTTTAACCCTCATTTATTGCGGAAATGTTTTATTCCAACTCCCCACCACCTCCGAGTTAGATTAGGGTAGCCTATTCCTCAACAAAGTTGAAAGTATCACAGGAACAAAGTGATGAAAAGAATTACCCTAGGCCTAGCCTAAAAAATAAACAAATAAATGGTGTTGCGAATAATTTTGTTTAGCCTAGCCTAGGCCTAGGCTAGGCTATAACCTAGGTTTATTTTGAAAAAGTTAGGGCTATTTAGGCTAGAAAAGTTAGGCCTATGTATTGGATTTTGGTTAGGCTAGCAATGCCTAGCTGGGTTAGATTAGGGTAGCCTATTTCCTCAACAAATTTGAAAGTAGCCTATCACAGGAAAAACATGAAAATATTACCCTAGGCCTAGCCTAAACAAAAAATACGGAATTATTCTATAATTGCACCTATACGTGCTAAACAAATTATTATTGTATTTAACCCGGGAACTGCGGGGAGACTCTTAAGAGTTCCCCCGGCGGACTACGGGAAGACTCTTAAGAGCCAGGGAAAAAAATAATCCATTTAAAACACCCAAAAAAAAAAAAAAAAAAAAAAATTTTTTGCCCCTGGGCCATGCCAAATATCACTCCTCCACCTCCCCTCCTTCCCCACTTTCTTTCCCTCCTTCAGTTATCACCTATTTTCCCTGTTATTCCCTTATTCTGTGGTCTATTTTCGTGCTAACATTAGCGAGTTGGTAGCAGGGCGTTGTCATCACTGTTACCAAGCGTGGGAAAGAGCGAGAGAGAGACTATTGCGTAACAGTGTCTCTCCAGACAAGGGGAGGGGAGGAGGGCAGAGAGGTTGCTTCAGCCATACATTATGTAACTCCTGGCCTGTATCGCCGATTTTGACCATCCAAACACTGTTTCCACTTGTTTTATTGTTGTAACAGGTTAATACCTTTATAATCAACCTATAATAGGCGCATATGGATAAGTATTAATGCTATTTATGGTAAAATAACGATGTTAGTGATGGGAACAGCTCAAATACGTGCGCACAGGAGTGTGGTGTCTCATACCCCCCATGCGCATGTCTTAGGTTAACAGGAAGGTACGACGAGGTAAGTGATGTGGTATAGGTGGCAATATGTGGAAATGGGTTATAAGGGCACTCCGCCCCCTCTGACCCACTTACGAAAATCTACGATTACTCACTCCACCCCAACTGGATTTCTACCGTTTTACCCAACCAAAGGAGTACAAAGGAAATCAAGCAACAACAGATCCAGTGACCCTTCTAGGTTGCTTGTCCTCCAAAACACTGAGGATCAAGTGTCCAAACAGTGGTTTAGAGTGGGTAAGGGAACATTGGAAAGGGAACTACTGCCCTGCCACTAACGTGGCAGGACTAGGAAGTTAGTAGGGGACATATGGGTTAGTAACTGAGGGGAGGATAAAGTTATTCATTTACAAACGCAGCCAGTCGCGGGCTTGATGCGAGATATTTGTCTAGGCGGAATTTAAATGAATCAACGGTGCTGCAGTCTATAACGTCTCGGGGAAGCCCATTCCACAAGTTGACAACTCGATTGAAGAAGAAATTCTTAGATTCGTGCGAGTTAAAAGATTTACCAATAATTTTGCAACCGTTTCCCCGCGTGTAATTAGATTGGTCGATAGTGAAGTACTTACTACAGTTCATATTGTCGATGCCTTTGATGATTTTGAACACTTGAATTAAGTCGCCTCTTAATCTGCGCTGGGTTAAAGGAAATAGATTTAATTCTCTAAGACGCTCTTCGTATGGTTTGTTCTTTAGGCTAGGTATCATTTTGGTAACTCTACGTTGAACTCGTTCTAGCTTGTTTATATCTTTTTGGTAATAAGGGCACCAGGATTGAACGCAGTATTCCAGAAGAGGGCGGACTAAGGAATTGTAAAGGGTTAGGATAACTTCTTTGGATTTATGCTCAAATGACCTGCTATAAAGCCAATTATTTTGTTTGCCTTCTTAACAACTTCTGAACATTGTTGACTCGGTTTTAGGTTACTCGATATTGTTACTCCCAGATCAGTTTCTCTGTTTACATTCTTAAGCTGAGTGCCATTCATCGAATAGTTTGCTTTCTCATTTAGGTATCCGACATGTAGTACTTTACATTTATCCGCATTGAAACTCATTTGCCAAATTTGGGCCCAACATGACAATTTATCTAGATTGTGTTGCATATCGTCAACTTGTTCTTTTGAGAGTACGCTATTTGCAATTTTTGTATCGTCAGCAAATTTTGAGATTGTGCAGGTGAGACCCTCATCTATGTCGTTGATGTAAATTAGAAAGAGAATTGGTCCTAGTACCGATCCCTGGGGTACCCCGCTACTTACATTGGTCCATTTAGATGCCTTACCGTTTATGACTACCCTTTGCTTTCTGTTGCTGAGCCAATTTTCTATCCATTTCAACACACCGTCTTGTATTCCATGCGCTTTTAGTTTTAGCAGTAAACGTTTGTGGGGAACTTTGTCAAAGGCCTTTTGAAAATCAAGGTATATAATATCTACAGCTTTATTCTCATCGTAGAGGTTGAGGATATCGTGGAAGAAGTCTAAGAGGTTTGTTAAACAGGAACGTTTTTACGAAAGCCGTGTTGAGTATCTTTAAGTATGTTATTTTCCTCTAAGTGATTTACGAGTCTGTCTCGTATGACCGTTTCTAGCATTTTACATACAACTGAGGTTAAGCTAATTGGACGATAGTTACTGGGTAGGGATTTGCTGCCTTTTTTGAATATCGGTGTTACGTTGGCTAGCTTCCACTGATCAGGCATAGTTCCAGACTGCAAGGATTTATTGAATAGTAATGTCAGTGGTTTGGAGAGCTCATTCTTAGCTTCCTTTAGAACTCTAGGCGAGATTGTATCAGGTCCTGGCGTTTTATTTACATTGAGTTTATCTAAACAATTCAATACTTCTCTCTCTGTAACGGTGATATTGCTTAGAACATCTGAATTATCAATCTGAATCGGCGATGGTGTAGGGATATCACTGAGGTCTTCTGTTGTAAAAACTGATGCAAAGAAGGTATTGAGGGCATTACTCATTTGTACTTCGTCTTTGGTGTATTCTCCTTTTTCATCGACTAACGGTCCAACAGTTGAAGTAACTACTTTTTTCTTCTGATATAACTATAGAATTCTTTCGGGTTTGTTTTACTTTGATTCGCAATATGTAACTCTAAGGTCTTTTTACTTTGCTTAATTAACTTTTTGGCTTTGCGTCGTAGCTCTACAAATTTCACCCGTTCTTCGTCATTTTGTGAGGATTTTAATCTATCATTAGCAAATTTTTTAGCAAGCAGGCAGTTTGAAATATCTTTATTCCACCATTTGGGCTTATTATTATGGCCTGGACGCCGTATTTTCGATGGTATGCAGTCTTGCACTGCTTTTAGGTAAGTGGTTTCGAATAACTTCCAAGATGTATTTATGTCGTTATTGTTAATTAAAAAGCTCCAGTCAGTTTCTTTAAACATAGCTCTAAGTTTATGGAAGTTTGCTTTCTTGAAATTAGGGACTTTTTCGATGCTACTATTTGGTTCGTTACTAGTAAACTTTAAAGTGAAAGTTATCGTACGATGGTCGCTGTTACTGAATTCATCACCAACATTCAAATTCTCTATCAATTCTTCTTTTGTTGCAAGTACAATGTCAAGAACGTTATTACCACGGGTCGGCATTCGAACAAATTGATAAAGCGAACTCTCTTGCAAGTTCGTATACAAGTCATGTCCGGAGTGTGAAGTAAGAGTATCGCCCCACTTGGTCACAGGTAAATTAAAGTCGCCAAAAATTACGGTATCTTGTGAGTTACTTATATCTGCAATTTGTTCGTAAATTTCTCGGTCAGTTTGCACTGATTGAGCTGGAGGTCTGTATATTAACGCAAGTATTATTTTTGTACCTTTATTATTCTTTATTAGCACAAAAGATGTGTCGACGTTCACAATTTGAGGTTTGACACGAGGGTCGGGTTAAGACTTTCTTTGATATAAAATAAAACGCCACCTCCATTTTTATTTATTCGGCTGTTCTCAAACATTACATAACCGGGAAGTGAATACTCTGCTAAAAAGTCTCTATCTTGTGTATTGAGCCAAGATTCTGTTATGCCAATCACATCATAATTTTCTGTAAACACTAGTTCCTCTAAATCTGAAAATTTATTGCGTATGCTACGAGCGTTTGCATAGAAAACATTCAAAGTTTTGGATTTGGGATTCAAGGAACGGTCTTTATTCAAATTATTGGTTCTGGTCGGATCTACATTTACATTCATGGCTGTCCTCGGTCCTCGGTCGTTATCCCTGACGGTTTTGAATTTGGGTCGTGTTGGTGGAGCTTTATCCAAATTCGCGGTTCTTGACGGATTAGTATTTAATTCCTTTGTAGATTGCCGTCCTCGCTGTCTTCGGTCCTCCTTCCTGGTTGTCCTGTGCTGAGTCGATTTCTTCTCCGAAAATCCTTCACCGCATCGTTGAGAAGACGCCCAAAACGCGCTGCTCCCACCTGGTTCAGATGAACTCCATCGTCCGAAAACAAATAGTCATCGTAGTAGCGTAGTAGCCGCCCCCACACCAGCGGGGGTGTGGGGGCGGCAGCCCCCACCCATAATACTAGGATAGGTTGTTGTTGTTGTTGTTCCCCAAGCTGCCTGGCCGAACAGCCCCAAGTCCCCGAGCAAGGCCAAGGCCATAACCGAGCGCCCCCACAGAACCCTCCCTGCCGACCACAATAAAGCCTGGGTGACCGAAGCCACTCCATGGCGGGGAGCTGAGGAGGGCGCGGAAACGCCCGGGAAACCAAAGCCCCACCCAGGGCCCTGTGCCCCTCAGCAATTATGAAAAGAAAGTTGAGGGGCAAAGGAAAAATGTGACGCTTTGGCTTTCAATCTTGGTAGATTGGGAGGTCAATCCACGGAAGAGACGCCGTCACTTGAGATCTAGAAAATATATAAGTAAAAGGTTAGGTAAGGTTGTTAGGTTAGGCTAATGTGTCTGAACCATTGTAAAATCCGTGTCACATCTAGATTGATAGACTTTTGTCAGAGGGGGCGGAATGCCCTTATAATCTATTTCCGCATATTGCCACCTAGGCTATACCACATCATTTACCTCGTCGTACCTTCCTGTTAAATACAATAATATTTTTTTTAGCTCGTAGGCTATAGGTGCAATTATAGAAATTTACCAAAAATATTAATAGGCTAGCCTATATGGTGTGAATATTAATAGGCTAGCCTATATGGTGTGAATATTAATAGGCTAGCCTATATGGTGTGAATATTAATAGGCTAGCCTATATGGTGTGAATATTAATAGGCTAGCCTATATGGTGTGAATATTAATAGGCTAGCCTATATGGTGTGAATATTAATAGGCTAGCCTATATGGTGTGAATATTAATAGGCTAGCCTATATGGTGTGAATATAGCTAGCCTATATGTGTGAATATTTAGGCTATATGGTGTGAATATTAATAGGCTAGCCTATATGGTGTGAATATTAATAGGCTAGCCTATATGGTGAATTAATAGGCTAGCCTATATTGTGAATATTTTTGTTTAGCCTAGCCTAGGCTATAACCTAGGTTTATTTTGAAAAAGTTAGGGCTATTTAGGCTAGAAAAGTTAGGCCTATGTATGGTATGTTGGTTAGGCTAGCAATGCCTAGCTTGGTGTAGCCTAAGCATAGTAAAGTAGAAGCCTAGAAGGTAAAGATGGTGTTTGCAGGCGTACCGTCCTCCTTGTTAACTAGCCTAGCTGTTATTAGTCCATGCTGTAATATATTTGATGATGGCAATAAGTCATGGGAGGTGAGGGGACAAAGCCCCCCTCAACCTATCATTATATCCCATGGCCAACTGTTGGGTAATAGGTTGAGGGGGGCTTTACCCCCCTCATCCCCCATGACTTATTGTCATCACCATATATATTTCCAGCAGGGGGGTAAATAACAGCTGGCCGTGGGATAATTTTGTAATTAAATGCAGTCAAATTAGACGCGAACATAACCGAGCCTGCAACTTCATCTAAACAAGGAGGACAGCGGAAATCCTTTAACTTGGGCCACTAACAGGCTTCCCTGTAGCCTAGCTAGGCTGATTTCTTATCATCAATTCACAAGATACTCTATTCTTCTTCCTGTTGGCTCTGGTGGATCGAATTAGCCATGCTAAACAATGAAAAGCTCATAAATTAAATTATATTAGGGTTTTCTTGGCACTTCGGTCATGTGGGTGACATATTGTTTATTTACAAAGGCCAAGCGCCTGATTGGTCAAGAGAAGCCTTGGTGAAAATAACCGAAAGGGAGCCGTAAGGGAGCTCAACGATGCGTTCGTGAATACACCTTCCGCACTCCCTTAGGAACGATCGTAGGTTGCTGTACGACATCGCACGCTACGACCGTTAGTGAATCCGGGTCCTGGACTCTGGGGAGGGGGGGGGGGGGGAGGTGGTGGTTTTAGGCAGTGTTGCCAGTTGTACCGCTAGATGTAGAGCTATTTACTTCAGTTTAGCAGCCATTTTTTCATATCTAGAGACATTTACTCGGGATTATTTGAAAATTTCAGACATTCTAGTTATATTACATTGTAAAATTTGCAAAACAAACAAATCAAAACTCTTTAGGAATTGCAGCATTATTCTACCATTGTTTGACCATGTAGCAACATGCTAGCGACTTTTGAGAAAGGATCTAGCGGTATTTTGTGGTAACACTTAGGCAGTGTTGCCAGTTGTATCGCTACATATTACCGCTAGATGTAGAGCTATTTACTTCAATTTAGCAGCCATTTTTTCATATCTAGAGACATTTACCAGGGATAATTTGAAAATTTCAGACATTCTAGTCATATTACATTGTAAAATTTGCAAAACTTTTTAGAAATTGCAGCATTATTCTAACATTGTTTGACTATGTAGCAAAATGCTAGCGACTTTTGAGAAAGGATCTAGCGGTACTTTGTGGAGACATACTGGGAGGGTGGGAGGGAGGTGGTGGTTGCAGTGTTGCCAGTTGTAAAGCTACATATTACCGCTAAATGTAGAGCTATTTACTTCAATCTAGCAGCCATTTCTTATATATCTAGAGACATTTACTAGGGATAATTTGAAAATTTCAGACATTCTAGTCATACTACATTGTAAAATTTGCAAAACAAACAAACCAAAACTCTTTAGAAATTGCAGCATTATTCTAGCATTGTTTGACTATGTAGCAACATGCTAGCGACTTTTGAGAAAGGATCTAGCGGTATTTCGTGGTAACACTTTAGGAGGGTTAAAATACGAGTCCCACGGGCAATTGCCAAAACTTTAAAGGTCCATATCATTGTTATTAAACTAAGCATTTGGCAAAGGGAGGAATTGTTAAAAACCTTAGCCAATACTCTGTTATTCACCAAAAATAAATTTGAATTATCATTATTATTTGGTAGGGTAGGTATGTATAGGTAGGTTGGCTAAATAATTGCTGGAATTCGTAGGGACTCGAACTGTTTTGAGAGAGTTAAATAAAATAAAAAAAATTATAGATCTGAATAATAAAGAGATTATGTTATTAAGCAAAACTGGGGGATGCGTGGAAGCCTATAGACTGTAGACGGTAAACTTTGTGTGGGTAGCGAATGCGGTTTTAAAGTTATTTATGAATACACAGTTTTCAATGCTGCGGCCAAACTATTCCACCCATTTATATTCTTTTGGTATCAAAACGTTCGGAATCGCGAGCCTCACCCAACTACGCAAGCATGGCTTTGATCATCGGCAGTTTTCAAGATGTGGAATTTTAAGTGGAATTCAAGGTTTTTTCAAGATTGCCGGAAAAACCCCCACGTGCAAAAGCAAAACCTCTATAATATTTGCGGAGCATTAATAGTGGAGTCCGTATGCCAAAGCCCAGTCGTTTCCTATGAGTGGGAGAGACGGTATTTAGGCGTCAAGTTTTCCGGAAAATCGGCTGCCACGGACCTGTTTGGCCGCCATGCCGGATGTTTAGCATATCAAAAGTTGCCCAATACAAAAACGCACCTCTTGTGAAAGTTTGATCCCGATCCCAAAAGTGGTTCTGGAGTTATTGCGTCGAAACCGGCGCGTAAAGATAATTTGGATGAATATCAGGGTTTAATGATTACAATAGGGGTTCCCCGTAGGGGTCGAACCCCTAATAATAATAATAATAAAAGTTGCAAGCAACGTTGTCCGGGGTTCGAGCATTTTGCAAGCAGGGTATTGTGTTGGATACAAAAGCTGTGTCACAGTTATCAAAAGATTATTTAACTTATCGGGCATGGAGAAACTACAGAAGGAACAGATTGTGCCAACAAACAAGAGCGAGAGAGGGAGAGATTGGCTGTATAAGGGATCTGCCTGTATTCGTTTAGTAACAGAGTTGTAGATATGTGGAATAGGCTACCGAGTGCTATAATTGGATCAAGAACAATAGAGCTTCAACTTTAAATTAGATAGAACGAGATGGGTTGGGTGTGAAAGGGATCTGCCATGTGTAGGTCAATCGGCTCTCTGCAGACTTCCGTTTTCTTATATTTTTATGTTCTCATTTGTGAGGGAGAGAGAGAGTATGGCAAGAGAGAATAGGATGTTGTAAGTGTAAGGAAGGTAGTGATAAATATGAGTGAGAGAGAGAGAGAGCGTGGGATGGGTTGGGTGTAAAAGGGATCTGACATGTATGGGCCAATCGGCTCTCTGCAGACTCCAGTTTTCTTATGTTCTCACTTGTGAGAGAGAGAGAGAGACTAGGATGTCATAAATGTAAGGAAGACAGAGATAAATGAGAGAGTTTTTATTAGATTGGTTGGGTGGGAAAAGGATCTGTCTTGTGTGGGCCAATTGGCTCCCTGGGACATAGCAGCTGACGTCATGACCATCTCGACGAAACCAGGGTAGAGTCAGCAATTTGAAGGCTCAAAGAATTTCATGCAAGGCTTGAGTCCAAGAATTACCCTCTCATTCGTCTGTGATTACATGCCATGGCTGCACACCTGATGGTCTGAGAGTTCTTTCCCCTACTGGTGAACATTTGTTTTCCACACCATGGTGTTCTGAAAATATTAGGTTCTCTTTTAGGCTTGCAGGTTTGACACTGCAAGTGGAAACAAGGACATGTCCCCAAACCACTATTAGAATCAATTCAGTACTCTACCAAAACTCTTGGAGAAGTCTTTGCCATGGTAAGACCGCTACAATAGTTCGGGCTTTTGCGAGACACCGTCACCTAAACGGCGCTCTGCATAGAAAGTCCATACAACATATGTGCCAGAACCATGATCGAGGGCATATGATTGTAAAAAGGCATACAAATCCGATCACCTGGGTTCTTTGAACACTCTTATGAAGGTCAAAGGTAGTTGGGAAAGTTAGTACGGTCATGATCATACTTCTTCCCCACGTTAGCCTGATGATTTGTTACGCTGTCATGGCACCAGCGACTTTTCATTAAAGACCCCACACCCAAGAGTACCGAAACAGAACTTCACCAACAACTAGGCCGTTTTGCCTTTTGTCCCCGCTTCCACATAGACAAAAACAATACTGCACACACACACACACACACACACAGAGTTAGAATGAGAGAGAGAGAGAGAGAGAGAGAGAGAGGTGGGGGGGGGGAGTTCAGAGAGTGTACGTAATTAGAAGTGATAGGGGTGTAAACTGATATCAAGGAAACAGGTATGTGTGTGTGTGTGTGTGTGTGATTAGAAGTGATAGGGAACATAAGGCGTGATATCAAAGGAACAGGTGTGTGTGTGTGTGTGTGATAGAGAGAGAGAGACATATAGAAAGACATATAGATACAAAGGAAATCAAGCAACAACAGGTTCAGCGACCCCTCAAGGCTGCTTGCCCTCCAAAACACTAATGGTCAAGTGTCCAAACAGTAGTTTAGAGTGGGTAAGGGAAAAATGGAAAGGGAAGACTGCCCTGGGACAAATGTCCATGGCAGGATTAGGAGCTGTTAGTAGGGAAAAAAATACTTTATTCATTTACAAATGCAGTCAGTCATGGATTTAAGGCAAGGTGTTTGTCTAGGCGAAGTTTTAAAGAATCAACGGTGCTGCAGTCTATGACATCTCGGGGTAGCACATTCAACAAGTTGACAACTCGATTGAAGAAGATATTCTTAGACTTGCGTGAGTTAAAAGATTTACCAATAATTTGCAACCGTTCCCTGCGTGTAATTTGATTGGTCGATAGTGAAATATTTATTGCAGTTCATATTGTCGATGCCTTTGATGATTTTGAACACTTGAATTAAGTTGCTTCTTATTCTGCACTGGGTTAATTTAAATAGATTTAATTCTCTAAGACGCTCCTCGTATGGTTTGTTCGTTAGGCAAGGTATAATTTTGGTAACTCTACGTTGAACTCGTTCTAGTTTGTCTATATCTGTTTGGTAGTAAGGGCACCAGGATTGAACGCAATATTCCAGGAGAGGGCGGACTAAGGAATTGTAAAGAGTTAGGATTACATCTTTGGATTTATGCTTAAATGACCTGCCTATAAAGCCAATTATTTTGTTTGTCTTCTTAACAACTTCTGAACATTGATGACTCGGTTTTAGGTTACTCGATATTGTTACTTCCAAATCAGTTTCTCTGTCTACACTCTTAAGCTGAGTGCCATTCATTGAATAGTTTGCTTTCTCATTTCGGTTTCCGATATGGAGTGCTTTACATTTATCCGCATTGAAACAAATTTTCCAAATTTGAGCCCAATGTGACAACTTATCTAGATTATGTTGCATATCTTCAACATGTTCATTTGAGAGAACGCTATTTGCATTTTTTGTTATCGTCAGCAAACTTTGATATTGTACAGGTGAGACCCTCATATATGTCGTTAATGTAAACTAGGAAGAGAACTGGCCCCAGTACCGATCCCTGGGGTACCCCGCTACTTACATTGATTCATTTGGATGCTTTACCGTTTATGACTACTCTTTGCTTTCTGTCACTGAGTCAATTTTCTATCCATTTCAACACACCGTCTTGTATTCCATGCGCTCTTAGTTTTATCAATAAACGTTTGTGAGGAACTTTGTCAGAGGCTTTTTGAAATTCAAGGTATATAATATCTACAGCTTTACTCTCATCATATAGATTGAGGATATCGTGGAAGAAGTCCAAGTGGTTTGTTAAGCAGGAACGTTTATTACGAAAACCAAAACCGTGTTGAGTATCTTTAAGTATGTTGTTTTCCTCTAAGTGATTTACGAGTTTGTCTCTTGTTTTTAGCATTTTACATACAACAGAAGTTAAGCTAATTGGACGATAGTTACTGGGTAAGGATTTTCTGCCTTTTTTTTAATATCGGTGTTACGTTGGCTATCTTCCACTGATCAGGCATAGTTCCAGACTGTAAGGATTTATTGAAGAGCAATGTCAGTGGTTTGGAGAACCCATCCTTAGCTTCCTTTAGAACTCTAGGCGAGATTGTATCAGGTCCAGACGACTTATTTACCTTTAGTTTATCTAAACATTTCAATACTTCTCTCTCTGTAATGCTGATACTGCTTAGAACGTCAGAATTATCTATCTGAACCGGCGATGCTGTAGGGATATTACTAAGGTCTATTGTTGTAAAATCTGATGCAAAGGAGAGAGAGAGAGAGAGAGAGCCTGTCACACCGGTAAATATAGCATAACAACATTTAGTGGGAGGCAAGATTGGAGGTGATGGGAGGTAAAGAAAAGTTAAAATTGGCCAAAGGGGAAAATACTGCAACGATAAAAAGGAGAGGAAATTAGATAGATCGCGTATGAAAGTACAACAGGTAAAAGGAGTACAAAGGAAATCAAGCAACAACAATAATATAGTAGGAAAATGTACAAATTATTCTCCAAGCGGGGGGGGGATTATTGTTGGGGGTTTAAGGTTGGAAAACGCCTAAACCAATGAATTACAATAACAAATATGCATAATTTATTTATATTTTTTCTATGTGAGTGAGGGAGACAAAAGGCAGAACGTCCTGTGACGAGTGCCTCCCTCAGAGATGAAAGAGAGACAGGGCCAAAATCAAAGGACGTTCGAGCCAAAATGACTGAACACACGGAGTTTGAAGCAATTTAAATCATAGGATGAGCGAAAGATTGATTCTAGTAGAGAGTTCCAGAGCTCAGCTGTTGAGTAGAAGAAAGCTTGAGAATAACATTTCACCCTTAGGTTGGAAAGTTGCACAGAGTAGGGGTGGGATTGTGTTGCAAGATGGATGCTACATGATCTACGAAGAGGGGGTGGTATACACTGAGAGAGCCCTGAGGAACACTGATTATTGTAATAGCAGTAGAATGGTGAGAGAGATGCAACATTGCTGCGAAGAGCGAGAGACTGCAGAGAATTGGTGAGTGGACGTGAGTTAATGAGACGGAAAGCTTTCTTTTCTACTTTGTCCAGAAGTGCTGTGTGAGAGGATCCTCCCCACACGTGTGAATAATACTCAATACATGGACACACTGTGTCCCTGTACACAGCAAGAAGCTGTGCATGGGTAAAGAACCCCCGGAGGCAGTTGAGCACACCCAGGTTACGGGAACCTATTTTAGCAAGAGTGGTAATATGATCTTTCCAAGAGAGATAAGGAGAAAAAGAGACACCGAGAATATTAAGAGAAGATGAAGGATTAATTCGTATGTTGTTGAAGAGTAAGTTATAGTTTTCTGGAAGGGGCCACGAGTAGACAGATGGAGAAATTGAGTTTTGGAAGGATTGAAAGTAACAAGGTTTTTTCTACCCCAATTAGAGATGAAACCATACAACACTTATCTTTTGATATAAATACCATCTCCAATTGGGGCAGAGAAAACCTTGTTACCTTTAATACTTCCAAAACCCAATGTCTCCATCTTACTACCCGTCCGGAACTTCCAGAGGACTATTCCTTATACTTCAACAATACAAAAATCAATCTATCATCTTCTCTCAATGTTCTTGGTATCTCTTTTAATTCTGCTCTCACTTGGAAGGACCATATTACCAGTCTTGCTAAGGCGGCCTCCCAATAGCTGGGAGTGCTCAACCGCCTCAAGGAGTTCATTACCCCTTCACAGCTTCTTGCTCTGTACAGGGGCACAGTGCGTCCTTATATTGAGTATTGTTCACATGTGTGGGGAGGTTCCTCTCACACAGCACTTCTAGACAAAGTAGAGAGGAAAGCATTTCACATCATTAACTCCCATCCACTCACTGACACTCTGCAATCTCTCTCTCTTCGCCGCAATATTGCACCTCTCTCGCTATTCTATCGCTACTACAATAATCAGTGTTCCTCAGAGCTCTCCCAGTGTATACCACCTCCTCTACGTAGGGTATGTAGTACCCGTCTTGCAACACAATCCCACCCCTACTCTGTGCAACTCTCCAACTCAAGAGTGAAACGATACTCCCAATCTTTCTTCTATTTAACAGCTGAGCTCTGGAACTCTCTCCCTGAATTCATCTTTCCCTCATCCTATGACTTAAATTACTTCAAACCCCGTGTGTCCAGACATTTTGGCCCTGTCACTCTTTCAACTCTGGGGGAGGCACTCATCACAGGCTATTTTGCCTTTTGTCTCCCTCATCCACATAGAAAAAAAAACACACACACACACACGCATACATACATACAACACACACACACACACACACACACACACACACACACACACACACACACACACACACACACACACACACAGTCTCTCTCTCTCTCTCCCTCCATTCCATTACCTTGGAGTGTTTTCCGTCAGTAAGGCTTTCTGGGCACACACAGGAGAGAGAGAGAGAGAGACGGAGAGATGGGAGGAGAGAGAGAGAGAGAGCGAGAGCGAGAGAGAGAGAGAGATGGGAGGAGAGAGAGAGAGCGAGAGCGAGAGATAAGGGAGAGAGAGAGAGAGAGAGACGAGAGAAGAGAGGAGAGAGGAGAGAGAGAGATAGCGAGAGAGAGAGAGAGTAGATAGAGAGAGAGGAGGAGAGAGCGAGAGAGGAGAGAGAGAGAGAGAGAGAGAGAGAGAGAGAGAGAGAGAGAGAGAGAGAGAGAGATGGAGAGAGGAGAGAGAGAGAGAGAGAGAGAGCGAGCTAGAGAGAGAGAGAGGAGTAGAGATCGAGTAGTAGAGAGAGAGAGATAGATAGTAGAGAGCAGAGGAGCGAGAGAGAGATACTGATAACAGTTATATAAACCTGCGATCCCTACTAGGTGGTCCGGCCTTAACCTTTCTATACCGGCGACATGTTTTAAATATGAGTCTAGCAGCTCTAGCTACATTTAGACTATTTTATGAAGCTTAGGAAGGACATATGGTAGCTAAAAATATTAATGGAGATAATCTGTAGCCTTTTAATGGGTAGACGTCTTTACCAAGCTAAACAAAATCGTCTAATAGTTGCCATAATGTAATGAAAAGTACGTAGCCGGTACAGAAGGGGTTAATACTACTAGACAGGGACAGTTTATAGTAGAAGAATAGGACGGCAAAGTAGAAAGCTCTCTCCCCACCCTCCGGCTACAAACGGGGTGCCTTACTGGAAAATAGGTTAAAGTGTAACCTTATTGGTCCGTACCATTCCCCACACATGACAGTGGTTTATAGAGTATTAGAAAGAAATG
>CM064565.1:22962942-22991693 GCA_032716605.1 Paralithodes platypus | reverse complement strand
TTTTCTTCTTCTATCTTAGCTAGCTCTATCTGCTGGTTGACTCTGATGTTGCATCTTTCGCCCATCTCGAGCTTGAAAGCGCATCTACGCGGGTCAAACCTTGAGGAGGAGGAGGACGAGATGCAATGATGTTAGAAATACCCGGGCATCCCAACCAGGGGCAAACCACCATGCATGTCACTACCCACCCCCCCTGCGGAAGAGCTCGCTCAGCTCGTCGGTACTCCCATCGGAGGATTGGGAGTCGAATCTGAAGGGGAGGCCTGGCCAAAGAGGCTCTGAGCACTCACCCTACCTCCGCTACGCCAGTCACCCCCCCCATGCCCCCTCCCCCCCCCATAACCCACACACGTCATCAGGTGATCCATGGTCATGCCCTACTAGTACATACATGAGCCCGAATAGCTGCGGCTAAGACACTGGATTGACCGTAGCCCAGATTTCATAACCCCACCAAACCACGCGTCGCCGAAGTACCAGACCATTGTAAACAATTCCTTGCATCCCTCCGCACTGATTCACCTAATTAACTAACCTGCCCCATGCCTGCTGGCCGCTCAGTATTAATACATCACGCTATCTGTCGTCTTCATCCTGCACTGATCCGCTATACGACATGATGCCTCACTGCAGATTTTCCACTTTGATACACAAAAAAGAATGTACCCCAAACTATTCCATACCACAAGATTCACAATACAAAATTACTCTGCCGAGACCGCTTTCAAGTGCTATATTACTTTGCTAAAAAAAATCATCTCTTGCCTGTCCTCAACAAATCTTCCAAAAAATCAACAAATGCTTCACTGCCTAAACGTGTGAGAACAATGCTGCAAAATAACCTGCCAAGTATATGTCATTTCACCAAATCCTGTTGCAGCCCTACGGTCGCCCATTTGTTACTGATCCGGTCTCGTATACAATCAGTGGCTCTTATACATTGGACTAGCACTGGCCATAAATGCAACAACGGCAAACGCCTAGATCCAACCCCTGATATATTAATCCCGTTCGAACAAAGAAAACATATACCCTCCAGAGTTATATCTGCGATAGCTGGGCCGCTTATCTTTAACTAAGTATCTATGTGCTTCTACTATAGGCTGAGGTTCTCAGAAATAGCTCTATTACCTATAACATTATCGTTGCTTAGTTATGCTACACAAGGAATAAGATAGTTAAATTTATTAACTCACAAGAGCTCGACTCTAATGCCCAACAAGACGAGGCTTTACTTAACGTTACTTTAATCAATAATATCTGTCACTCCTTTATGAAAGAAAGTGTTGTAAAGTCCTCAAGCACCGAACAATGGAATCTTCTGAATAATGTCGGCTGCCCTACTAAGAAGAACGTATCGCGAAATGCCGAACCACAAACTAGCAGCGAGCCAGTGACAATGCACGTGTAGCGCTAAATACACAAAAAGGCTTGCCGACCTATAATGTTACTTGGACACAATGAATATTATAAGCGGTGCAACAGTAATAATGCTCGCCCACGAAAAGTTAGTATTACTCCTTATTAACAAAACCGGGCTATGCTGGTTGTGTCTCTCTACAGCCAATCGAGATCTCAAAATGCTTATGTAGAAATAAATGGGTATGCATAACAAGACTATGATCTAACCTCCCGCTAATGTCTACCCTGGTTAATAAAGGTCTAGCTGGGCATGCCGCAAAGGTACAGAATTCCTGGTGCGCCGAGCAAGAGCAGCTTCCTCGGCCTAGTGTGGACCCTTGGGTTCTGTGTGGCCCTGATTAACGTTAATATGAAGCGGGTGCCTCTCTTGTCGTGGATTCTCGCATCACAAGTATCTATTTTTTTGTTTTTGAGTATCCTCCTGGCGACCCTCAAAAGTAAAAGCAAATAGACGTTAGAACAGTGTTCGGGGTGGATTAGGCACGCATCACGCACTACACAGTCTAAACACTCCCAAGGTACACAGACCAAAAGATCACACCCAGGCTAACCCACAGAATCCGTACAGTGTCGTAGCTAGGCTCAAAAGTAGCCTACACAACAGGTGAAAACACCGAACAGCAATCGGTACCTGATCCCTAGTCTAGCATTATTTCAACCCATGTAGAACATTAGTGGATTGATCGGAGACAGTCCGAGCAATACACATCTCCCAAAAAGACAACGACTCTCTTCAACACCTTAGCCTCGTACATATAAATGTGAGATCCAGCATTATAATCCCGTCTGGCCACCAATTTTTTCAAGGTGTGGATGCAAGGGAACCAGAGGGGCGTATTGATATTAATAAAAGGTGAGAGAAGTCAGTGGGAAGATGATAGAGGGCCAGTAGGAGAGAAAGATTCTAGACAAGAGTTGTGCGAACAGTTCATGGGAGATCGCCCTTCGAGTATGCCCGTCTGCGGAAGGATCTGACACGCATATTCCCAGGCGACCGCCTCGCTGGAAGTCCCAGTTCGCAGGAATGGCCACTCGAGGTCAGCGCGCGGGACAGTCGCCCCAGTAAGCGGACCGCCTAGTAGGCCCAGTGTTATGCAGGATGTCGCGCAACGAATCCCTGCGAGGCCTATGTAAGGGCGGCCATCCACGTCGCCACACTCACCACCAAGTCACACCACCCTGCGTCCTCTCCCCTCTCTGCTCTCTCGTTCCCTCATCGCCTTACCATCATTCAACTACTACTAACACACATACTTTTCCTTGACTAAATACAATACAAAGGATTGTGACAGACGAAAATAAAAGAACAGTTCTGAAGCTCGTCTGCAACACATAAAGCTTTCTCGAGAAGGCCAACGTACACAATGATAGCGTAGACGCTAGCTCACATTATCATCCCTGGCGGAGTCCTAGCGAGTAAGCCATGCGCGTTCTGGGGGAAAGCGTTCACGTGAGCGTCACACAAGACTCTCGAGAAGAAACTCGTGGTTTTTTTTTCCGAAAACACTTATGCTATATATAAACAATCGGACATTTACAGAATCTTGGTTAAATACGAAAGGACAGAGAATTTTATGCCGAATATAATGCCTTCCTGGTTATACAATGTTTGCAGAAAGAGTCGGCGTCAACTAGAAATAGAGGAGCTTCATGTTTTGTTATAAAGGAAAGTCTTTAATCCCATCTTAATGATCGCAAAACCTCAAATTGCTGAATATAGTATATCTTACGTACTATTAACCTAACAAGTGGCCGCATGGGTGCGTAATTAGACACCTCTTCCTTTTGTGCCTGATTATTTGAGGTTTTTTTGCGACTCGTTTCCGTCCCTAAAATATTCATTTGGTACCATTAAATAGCATTAAATCCCTATACATATGCCGCCGTTTATGGGTTTTGCATTATAAAGGGTATTAAGCCTGCAACAACAATTAAAACGAAGTCGTGAAAACAGCGTTTTGCGATGGTCAAAATCGGAGATATAGCCCGCGAGTTGTATAATGTATGGGTGAGCAAGCTGCTTTCCCACCAATTTCCCCAATGCCCTGCGACAGTCGATCGATATTCTATCTCGCTCTTGCACTCGCGTCTATCATGATGCAACCGCTTTCTAATTAGCACATATACTCAGTCATAACAGATAGTGATAACGAAGGAGAGAAAGTGGGGAACAGAGGGAGGTAGAGGCCCTGAGATTTTGCATGGCCCAGGGGCCAAAAAAAAATAAAAAATACAAAACATTTTTTTTTTTTTTTTTTATGTCAAAAGTTGATTTTTTTTTTCTCGGACTCTTAAGAGTCTTCCCGCAGTCCGCCGGGGGAACTCTTAAGAGTCTCCCCGCAGTTCCCAGGTTAAATAATAAACGAGGAACTAAAATAACACTAGTTTAGTATACAGACCCCCAGCTCAATCAGTGCAAACTGACAGTGAAATTTATGAACACATTGCAGAAATAACTAACATACAAGATACCGTAAATCTTGGCGATTTCAACTTACCCGTGACTAAATGGGGCGATATTCTTACTTCACACTCTGGACACGACCTCTATGCTAACTTGCAAGAGAGTTCACTTTTTTCAATTTGTACAATCTCCGACCCGTGGTAATAATGTGCTTGACCTTGTACTCGCAACAAAAGAAGAATTAATAGAGAATTTTAATGTTGGTGATGAATTCAGTAACAGCGACATGTACGATCAACTTTCACTTTAAAGTTTACTAGTAACAAATCAAATAGCAGCATTGAGAAAGTCCCTAATTTCAAGAAAGCAAATTTTCATAAACTTAAATCAGAGCTTAACCCTTCCTACCCGGGCTGCCTTAGGTAAGGACAGCGCGGCTGAAGGGCCGCTACCCGGTATGCCTTACCTAAGGCATTTGCTTGAAAGCGTGCTTTAAATTTCGCGCGGGCAAATTTTACTTTGTGGGGGCGATTGTAGCGCCACCAAGCCTCAACTACCACGCTTATCAGTTCCTACGTTGCCGCCATTGCGAGCTACAGCAAAAAAATGAATTTTGACGCGTCCGATACTGTGCAATCTCCCGCGCGTCCCAGTGCTACCCCGCTTGCAACATCTACGCCTCTGCCAACCGAGAAGAAAAAGAAACTAAGGAAAGTGAAACGTTTGCTAAGTGATAGTGCAATACAACGTGAGCTTTTCAACCAGGATTTGAGCAGTGGTGAAAGCTCTGTGGACAAAAACCTCTATATTCAGAGTAGAAGTGGGAGCGAAATTGACGATTTTGTGGGATTTGGTGCTGATGACAATGTTGATTTATTTGAGGGGGGCGATAGTAGTGATGATCCTGATGTGGAAGTGGTGGAGGAAGGTGCTATTGAAGTACCAAGTGTGCTAGAGCCAACCCCTTCGCCTAGTTTCGTAGGTCAGGGTAGGCCTAGGCCTAGCCCTAGCCCTAGCCCTACGCCAGGACCTTCCCCTTTGCCTGCCCGTACGCCCTTGAAAGTGGGTAAATACTTCTATAAACAGTCTTTAGTGAAAAGTGCAGCCAAGAAAGCACGCAGGGAGGCAGAAAAAGTGAGGGAAGGCGTAGATAGTGAGAGTGACGCCGACCCAGGCCTAGCAACCACCCGCATTCAGTTGTCCCGACGCCTTGACCCGGGACGCCGGGAGGGCCACCCACAGCCCTCGGCTTCATCTGTCCCTCAGGATGACCAAAGGGCCTCTACAAGTGCGCCATTGGCCTCCCACAGTGTGTCACCACAGGCCCCGCATCGTAGGTCCTTATTTCCTGCGGAAAAATCCACGGCTAGCCGCAAAAGGAGCCCAACTCCCGAGGCCGAGGCTCCCATTGCTCAACCTCCCGCAGCCCCACGCCGCCGACGCCTGGTCTATTCTTCACCAGAGTTGTCTCCTGAAGAGGATGCTGACGACCCCAACATTGCCCTAGATGACCTGACGTCGCCTGAGGAAGAGGAAAACGAAGAGGAAGAGAAAGAGGAAGAGGGAGTCCCGACAAGAAGAGTCAAAGGACCTCGAGGTCGTGGACGTGGTCAGCCTGCCGACGCCACTGCCCCTGGGCCTGGGCCTGGGCATGGGCGTGCAGGGCGTCCGCCTGGGCATCCGCGTGGCCAAGGGCGTGTGCCAGGGCATCCAGGGTGTGTGCCTGCTGCAGCTCCATGTCTTCGTCCTCGAGCTGCTGAAATGTTTGTGTGGTCAGATGGGGCAGATTTTGTGCCAGATTTTCCTGCCTTTGACGAGGTACAACAGGGTTCTGGGGTGTCACCAGCATATTATCCCTGTGGCCCAAATGCCACCCCCAGTGAACTTTTCTGTGGCTTCTACGACAATGAAGTCATGGAATACCTTGTCAAAGAGACAAATAACCACCAGGCTATCTGTTCAAACTTTCTTGGCAGGAAGACCAGTGCCAAGATGGTGGCATGGAGAGCTCTCACTGTGGCAGAATTATATGTGTTCTTGGCACTCACAATGCTGATGACACACATAAAGAAGCACATTCTGGCCGACTACTGGATAACTGGCGACCTCACAACGACTCCAGCATATGGCAAATTCATGTCAAGGGATAGGTACTTCGACATCCTCTCATATTTCCACCTGACAAATAACATGCATGTCCACGAGCCCGACACACTCTGGAAGATCAGGCAACTATATGACATGATACGTCATCGGTTTTCCACCTACCTGATTCCATTTCAGAAGCTGTGCATCGACGAGTCTCTGGTCCTGTTCCGTGGTAGGCTGCACTTCTGACAGTATATCCCGTCGAAGAGACACCGCTTCGGCATCAAGCTCTTCGTCCTCTGCGGCTGCAAGATGGGATATGTGCTCGACTTTATAGTCTACAGCGGCAAGGGTGGTGAGGTGCAGATTGACCCCCTCATTGGTTTTGGCGGCGCTGTGGTAAAGAGGATGATGGAGAGGTACTTCCATGACAACCACGTCCTCTATACCGACAATTATTACACGTCGCCTATCCTCGCCAAGTACCTCCATGACCGCAAGACCGGAACTGTCGGCACAGTGAAGGGGAAGAGGAAGGGCATGCCATCCTACCCAACCAAACTAAGAAGAGATCTTCCATAAGAAGAGTGGCCCCATCCTCTCCATCCACTGGCATTACCAGCGCAAGGTCAACCTCCTCACCACAATACCACAAATCAGAGATGGTCCCCACAGGGAAGGGGGACCGAAGAACCCTATCACAAAACCAGCTGCTGTTTCTGGACTATAACCTGAACATGCGCCTCGTCGACAAGTCCGACATGCAGATGGGCTTCATAGACTGCCTGCGAACATCTTGCAGGTGGTACAAGAAGTTTGTCCTGCATACAGTAGATATGTCTGTCCTCAACGCGTACAACATCTACCGTTTGAGGAGTCCAGTCATCAAGTACAAGCCTGGACCTTCCAAAAGCAGCTGAAACATGAGCTCCTGGTAAAACATGCGGGTACACCAGGGAGGCCACTACAAGGACCAGGCATGATGGACAGAATAGGGTGTGCCGAGTTCTTGAGAAAGCACCAGCTCGTCGCCCTTCCTTTCCAGGGTCCTAACAGCCGAATAAGGATGCAGAAGAGGTGCTATGTGTGCACCCGCACAACTCGACGACCAAGCAAACCCACAAAATCCACTTGGCAATTCCTCGAGTGTCAGGTGGGACTGTGTGCTAGCACCTGCTTCAATGATTTCCACACTCTGGCAAACTATTGAAGTGTAAGTGACAGTGATAGTGACACTCAATAATAATAATAATAATATAACTAAGTATAAGTGAAGAGACACATAAGTAATAATAAGTGCCTTCAGAACAATATGAACAAGTGAAAGTGACACTAAAATATATTCCTAACAATAAATAAGTGAAAATGACACTATCAATTACCATAGTCCAGTATAAATAATCATAACTACTATAATAATGACTATAAAACTAAGTCTAAGTGAAAGAGACACACATAAGTAATAATAAGTGCCTTCAGAACAATATGAACAAGTGAAAGTGACACTAAAATATATATTCCTAACAATAAAGAAGTGAAAATGACACTATCAATTACCATAGTCCAGTATAAATAATCATAATTACTATAATAATAACAATAAAACTAAGTATAAGTGACAGAGACACAAATTACTTCAGAAAAATATATTTATTGAGTGAAAATATCATAATAACAATAATATATGGCATAATAAACAATAAAACACTAAAAAATCGCTTCCCGCCATAATTCAAGGTAGAGCGACGAGTCAAAACGTTCGTCGTAGCCTGGGCCGCGGTTGAGCGTTCGGACGCGGCGAGGTAAATACATGGAAAAAGTAACCACCACTTCCATCACCATAACTCCGGAACTACTTGAGCTAGAAAGCTCTACTCAACGCCATTCTACGCGGCAAGGTAAGGCGCCCATTTTGACATATGTTTGATTAATGTAGGTAGTATATTTAGTGAGATTAGCCTTAGTTTACTTTTGTTGTGTTTTCAGCCAGATCGCCCGGATACAGCCTCCGTCCTTAAGAAAGGCTGCCCGGGTAGGAAGGGTTAAAGAAACTGACTGGAGCTTTCTGACTAACAATAACGACAAAAAATCATCTTGGGAGTGTTTCACAACCACTTACCTTAAGCCATTGCAAGACTGCATACCATGGAAAATACGGCGTCCAGGCCATAATGATAAACCCAAATGGTGGAATAAAGATATTTCAGACTGTCTGCTTGCTAAAAAATTTGCTAATGATAGATTAAAATCCTCACAAAATGACGAAGAACGGGTGAAATTTGTAGAGCTACGACGCAAAGCCAAAAAGTTAATTAAGCAAAGTAAAAAGACCCTGGAGTTACATGTTGCGAATCAAAGTAAAACAAACCCGAAAGAATTCTATAGTTATATCAGAAAGAAAAAAGTAGTTACTTCAACTGTTGGACCGTTAGTCGATGAAAATGGAGAATACACCAAAGATGAAGTACAAAATATGAGTAATGCCCTCAATACCTTCTTTGCATCAGTTTTTACAACCGAAGACCTCAGTGATATCCCTACACCATCGCCGATTCAGATTGATTATTTAGATGTTCTAAGCAATATCACCGTTACAGAGAGAAGTATTGAATTGTTTAGATAAACTCAAGGTAAATAAAATGCCTGGACCTGATACAATCTTGCCTAGAGTTCTAAAGGAAGCTAAGGATGAGCTCTCCAAACCACTGACATTGCTATTCAATGAATCCTTGCAGTCTGGGACTATGCCTGATCAGTGGAAGCTAGCCAACGTAACACCGATATTAAAAAAAGGCAGCAAATCCCTACCCAGTAACTATCGTCCAATTAGCTTAACCTCAATTGTATGTAAAATGCTAGAAACGGTCATAAGAGACAGACTCGTAAATCACTTAGATGCCCATTACTTAACCTCTGAAGTGCGCATGGGGGTAATTAGACACCTCTCCCTGTGCGCATGTATTTGAGGTGTTTCCGTCACTAAAATATTCATTGTAACATACTTAGCATAAATAGCATTAATACTTATCCATATGCGCCTATTATGGGTTGATTTTAAAGGTATTAACCTGAAACAACAGTAAAACGAGTGAAAACAGCGTTTGGATGGATAAAATCGGAGATATAGCCCGCGAGTTGTATAATGTATGGGTGAGGCAAGCTGCTTTCCCGCCAATTTCCCCCAAGGCCACTGAGACACAGTCGATCGATACTCTCTCTCTCTCTCTTGCATTCGCTTGCTATCAGTGATAACCACACCCTGCAACCGGATTTCTAATGTTAGCACGAAAATATGCCTCAGAATATGGGAATAACAGGGAAAATAGGTGATAACTGAAGGAGAGGAGGAAAGTGGGGAAGGAGGGGAGGTAGAGGACTGAGATTTTGCATGGCCCAGGGGCCAAAACAAAATAAAAATACAAAAATAATAAAATTTCGATGTCAAAAGTTGATTTTTTTTTCTCTGACTCTTAAGAGTCTCCCCGCAGTCCGCCGGGGGAACTCTTAAGAGTCTCCCCGCAGTTCCCGGGTTAAAGATACTCAACACGGCTTTCGTAAAAAACGTTCCTGTTTAACAAATCTCTTAGACTTCTTCCACGATATCCTCAACCTCTACGATGAGAGTAAAGCTGTAGATATTATATACCTTGATTTTCAAAAGGCCTTTGACAAAGTTCCCCACAAACGTTTACTGCTAAAACTAAAAGTGCATGGAATACAAGACTGTGTGTTGAAATGGATAGAAAATTGGCTCAGCGACAGAAAGCAAAGAGTAGTCATAAACGGTAAGGCATCTAAATGGACCAATGTAAGTAGCGGGGTACCCCAGGGATCGGTACTAGGACCAATTCTCTTTCTAATTTACATCAATGACATAGATGAGGGTCTCACCTGTACAATCTCAAAATTTGCTGACGATACAAAAATTGCAAATAGCGTACTCTCAAAAGAACAAGTTGACGATATGCAACACAATCTAGATAAATTGTCATGTTGGGCCCAAATTTGGCAAATGAGTTTCAATGCGGATTAATGTAAAGTACTACATATCGGATACCTAAATGAGAAAGCAAACTATTCGATGAATGGCACTCAGCTTAAGAATGTAAACAGAGAAACCGATCTGGGAGTAACAATATCGAGTAACCTAAAACCGAGTCAACAATGTTCAGAAGTTGTTAAGAAGGCAAACAAAATAATTGGCTTTATAGGCAGGTCATTTGAGCACAAATCCAAAGAAGTTATCCTACCCCTTTACAATTCCTTAGTCCGCCCTCTTCTGGAATACTGCGTTCAATCCTGGGGCCCTTATTACCAAAAAGATATAAACAATCTAGAACAAGTTCAACGTAGAGTTACCAAAATGATACCTAGCCTAAAGAACAAACCATACGAAGAGCGTCTTAGAGAATTTAATCTATTTCCTATAACCCAGCGCAGATTAAGAGGTGACTTAATTAAAGTGTTCAAAATCATCAAAGGCATCGACAATATGAACTGTAGTAAGTACTTCACTATCGACCAATCTAATTACACGCGGGGAAACGGTTGCAAAAGTATTGGTAAATCTTTTAACTTACACGAATCTAAAAATTTCTTCTTCAATCGAGTTGTCAACTTGTGGAATGGCCTTCCCCGAGACGTTATAGACTGCAGCACCGTTGATTAATATAAACTCCGCTTAGACAAATATCTTGCATCAAACCCGCGACTGACTGCGTTTGTAAATGAATAACTTTATTTTATCCCCCTCTCAGTTACTAACCCATCTATCCCTACTAACTTCCTAATCCTGCCACGGCCATTAGTTCCAGGGCAGTAGTTCCCTTTCCAATGTTTCCTTACCCACTCTAAACCACTGTTTGGACACTTGATCCTCAGTGTTTTGGAGGACAAGCAGCCTAGAATGGTCACTAGATCTGTTGTTGCTTGATTTCCTTTGTACTCTATCTACAAACAACAGCCATACATCTCTCCAGTTTCCTCTGTCCCTCCTATATATATCACTCTCACTCTACGCTACCCCCCTCCCCTCCCCACTACCCCTTTTCCCTCCCTACCCTCCCTCTACACTACCCCCCTCTACCCCTCCCCCCCCTCTCCTTCCCACTCTATCCCACTATCCCTCCACTTTCCCCTCCCTCTCCCTCCACTCTAACCCCATACCCCACTCTCCCTCTACCCCCACTCTACTACCCCCCCACACTCACTTGTCAACAGTAGGTCCTCTTAGATCAACCCTTCCTACACAACCTACCTTCCCCTTCCCCTTCCTTGTACTCTTGTGTTCATGTCTCTCTCTCTCTCGCTCTCTCTCACTCGTTGCCCAGTGATCGCTTAAGCAGGACGTGTTTTTCCTCACCTGCTCAGCCGTGACCGCCGCAAAAGGGTCCTAATATTAATCCCCACCCCCAGCCTCAGCCACCCAGGACCGCGCACAAGCCGATAAGTCAATCCCCTATAATTCCGTATACTTTTGCCATTCCCACTATATATTGTGTATGTGTCCTAAGGTATGGCTCCTATGAGATTCAAAACCATCTGCTGTCGTGAAACATTCTACCCGGAATGGATAAACAGGCATGGTTTTTCTGATGAAAAATGTTTTAAATGCCTAACTGTTGAGAAGTTTCAGTTTCTGGATCTGACGCTAGAGGCATACAAAAATGAGGTAACCGAGCTAAAGCTTGAAAACAGCCTCCTAAAGCCACTTTCACACATTCACGATGTTGGTCCCGATGTTCCCCGATTTGAATATCGGGACACAACGTGGTGCAATCCCCAACGTGTGTGTCGGGGTCGTCGGGGAGCGTCGTGTTACCCGCGGTGGGGGACGTGGCAAATCGGGCTTGGCCACCAAAGGTTTGGATTTGTTCAAAAATTTCGCACATGTACTTTTGGCGTGGTAGCATCGGGTAACGTCGGGTACAACGTGTCGATGGCTTGGGTCTCGCGTGTCTGCATCCGGTTTCATCGCATGTGGCGGCGTCGGGGTATAAATAGTTATAATATATTACAGTAAAAGTCATGTAATCCGAATGGCAGCCGACCGACAGTGCTTCGGATTAGTGGAGTATTTTGACAACACTATAAATACGCACATGTTGAATAAATAAAGACCTGATATGGTATACGGTAGGCCTATAGTATATACCGTATATAATATTCCATAATCAACTTATATTAAACGAGTTAATAAGTTCAAATGAAAAATCAGTGTACCGGTATGATTACCGAACCACGTGTGTGTTAATTGTCGAGTGAGTGTGTGTGCGTGTTATTGTTCTTGTGTGGCTATATCGACGGCCACTGATACACGGTATGCAATAAATGTTATTATAATTATGCTCTATGGAATTGAATTTCATTTTACCTAATACAGTAGTGTTAATAATAGTAAAAGCCAAAGGAAATACTAAGTGTTATTGATTAATTTAACACAAGGTAGTGTTTGTGTGGGTGGATGAGTTTAGATAGAGGAGATTGTTCCTGTGTTTTCGACGATTCCATCCTTACACAAGCTATGTTTATATCGATCCTTTTGCACAAGATAGGTTTATATCAATACTTTTTTTTTTTTTTTTTTTTTTTTTTTTTTTTTTTATATTCCAACTTACTTCCTCTCGGGCATAGGCTAAGAGCCTTAACATTCACCGCTTTACAATGAACAGTGAAGCCCGTGAGGTCTTGTTCCAGTCTAGGGAGTGAAACATGTGAAGCACGTAGAGTACAACGAGCACCTGCCATCTTGCCTTCACATGAGGCACGGTGCTCACTCATGGAAAACGACCCCATCTCTGAAGCAACCTCGTTCCCGTGCTTCACTGTCTCACCCCCTACACTCTGACTCTCACACTTACACACACACAACACCACCTGTTGAGCAGATAACTCACCAGGCATTGCACCCCTATAGCATATTTTGAATATGGGAATATTCATACAGTGCTATTTAATCAGAGAACAACGAGGGTATTTTATTGACGTTTCGGTGGGCTTGTGGTAATGCACTGATACCAGGTACAGCACAAATTCCATCCCAATAATATCTTCCCATTGATACATCGGGATTTGAACCCGGGACCTTTGGATTACCAGGCCAGTGGCAAGACCACTCCACCACACCTCCCCTTTTTTTTACCTTCCACAATTAGAGAAAATATGATTCATCACGAAGTGTAGCCTACCTGTGGAGATTAAACGCACTGTTATATTATTATACTCTAGGAGATAATTATACCGGTACCGGTATATCGTTTTTTTATCGTTATTTATATTTGCATAATAAATCACAACAATTTGTTCTGCTGAACAATGATGGCGGTGTTTAGAATATGCTATCATCAATATTGGATTTTATAGAAATAAATCTATAACGATAGTTTTTTGTTTTTTATAGAATCCCAGCCGCACCAAAATATTCGCTCTCAATTGGTTTTCACCCATAATAATTATTTTTTTAATTACATTTTTTATGAACGGCAAGAGGAAAGGTTAGTATATAAGATTTCAACAAAACAATAAATAAAAATAATAATATGTGGAATTTCACCGTAGGTGAAGGTTACTGTTCAGTCCGCCCGTACCTTCCCTCCCCCTCTTAGTTGGTTTTCACCCATAATAATTGTTTGTTGTTATTTAAAAAAAATTATGAACGGCAAGAGGAAAGGTTATTATATAAGATTTCAACAACAACATAAATTAAAATAATAATATGTGGAATTTCACAGTAGGTGAAGGTTACTGTTCAGTCCGCCCATACTTTCCCTCCCCATTTTCACCGATAAAATATGGGACAATGAATATTCTGTAAGCAAGTGATATATTGGATTTTGCATTAGCTTTCTAATGGTACATATATGCCTATGTACGATCAAAACTTAAATTTTTCCTGAATATTTTTTGTCCGTCGCCTCTGTCACCCACTGGTAAATATTTTCGCTTCACTTCATGGTCTATTTTCATATAATTTAACGTTCGATACAGTTTTTAGATATTAATTTCGTATACTGGCAATGAATACAGATTGTTTTTTACGCAGAACCAGCTCTCTACGACAAAAACTTGATTTTATATAAAACAAATCATACGTCTATACCTTACAAAGAAATAATTCGACCTTATCTTACCTTAAACTTGACCGTTGAACGTAATACCTTTAAGCCACTTTCACACATTCACGATGTTGGTCCCGATGTACCCCGAGGTACACAAATTGGTACATCGGCAGAGACAGTGACAGGATGTACGCGTTTGACGACGAAGCCTCGACGGTGGTGACACGAGTAGCCACGCCGGGCCAGATGGTACCACGGTTGCAACACGACGGCGCCACGTCAATGCTGGAACGGTCAAAATTCCGGTCAAAACCGTACCCCGACGTACCCCGACGTGGCACGTGGGGAACACGACGAGGGGCGATGGACTTATGATGGTGATACGTGGCCGACCCGACAAGGACGACGCCACAACGTCAGGCAGCCTGACAGATATCATCAATACATATGGTGTTAAAGGTATTACATTCAACGGTCAAGTTTAAGGTAAGATAAGGTCGAATTATTTCTTTGTAAGGTATAGGCATATGCATTTTGTATATAAAATCAAGTTTTTGTCGTAGAGAGCTGGTTCTTCGTAAATAACAATCTGTATTCATTGCCGGTATACGAAATTAATATATAAAAACTGTATCGAACGTTAAATTATATGAAAATAGACCATGAAGTGAAGCGAAAATATTTACCAGTGGGTGACAGCGGCGACGGACAAAAAATATTCAGGAAAAATTTAAGTTTTGATCGTACATAGGCCATATATGTACCATTAGAAAGCTAATGAACAATCCAATATATCACTTGCTTACAGAATATTCATTGTCCCATATTTTATCGGTGAAAATTGGGAGGGAAAGTATGGGCGGACTGAACAGTAACCTTCACCTACGGTGAAATTCCACATATTATTTTAATTTATTTTGTTGTTGAAATCTTATATAATAACCTTTCCTCTTGCCTTTCATATTTTGTTTTAAATAACAACAAACAATTATTATGGGTGAAAACCCATCGAGATGGGGAGGGAAAGTACGGGCGGACTGAACAGTAACCTTCACCTACGGTGAAATTCCACATATTATTATTTTTATTTATTGTTTTGTTGAAATCTTATATACTAACCTTTCCTCTTGCCGTTCATAAACAAATTAATTACAAAAAAACAATTAATATGGGTGAAAACCAATTGAGAGCGAATATTTTGGTGCGGCTGGGATTCTATAAAAAACAAAAAACTATCGTTATAGATTTATTTCTATAAAATCCAATATTGATGATAGCATATTCTAAACACCGCCATCATGTTCAGCGGAAAAAAATGTTGTAATTTATTATGCAAATAAAAATAACGATAAAAAAACGATATCCCGGTACCGGTATATCTCATATAGTATATAATATAACAGTGCGTTTAATCTCCACAGGTAGGCTACACTTCGTGATGAATCATATTTTCTCTAATTGTGGAAGGTAAAATGTATTGATATAAACCTATCTTGTGCAAAAGGATCGATATAAACATAGCTTGTGTAAGGATGGAATCGTCGAAAACACAGGAACAATCTCCTCTATCTAAACCCATCCACCCACACAAACACTACCTTGTGTTAAATTAATCAATAACACTTAGTATTTCCTTTGGCTTTTACTATTATAAACACTACTGTATTAGGTAAAATGAAATTAAAGTCCATAGAGCATAATTATAATAACATTTATTGCATACCGTGTATCAGTGGCGGTCGATATAGCCACACAAGAACAATAACACACGCACACGCACACACACTCACTCGACAATTAACACACACGTGGTTCGGTAATCATACCGGTACACTGATTTTTCATTTGAACTTATTAACTCGTTTGATATAAGTTGATTATGGAATATTATATACGGTATATACTATAGGCCTACCGTATACCATATCAGGTCTTTATTTATTCAACATGTGCGTATTTATAGTGTTGTCAAAATACTCCACTAATCCGAAGCACTGTCGGTCCGCTGCCATTCGGATTACATGACTTTTACTGTAATATATTATAACTATTTATACCCCGACGCCGCCACATGCGATGAAACCGGATGCAGACACGCGAGACCCAAGCCATCGACACGTTGTACCCGACGTTACCCGATGCTACCACGCCAAAAGTCCATCGTGCGAAATTTTTGAACAAATCCAAACCTTTGATGGCCAAGCCCGATTTGCCATGTCACGCACTGCGGGTAACACGACGCTCCCTGACGACCCCGCCACACTTGGGGATTGCACCACGTTGTACATACATACATACATAACATTTTAAGACTGAGTGTTCCACACATAATTGCAGTTTCAGTCTCTTGTCCTAATGGCGGCATTCCAGGCAACCCTGTTAAGGGCTGCTTCACTTGTCAAGTTCTTGGATTTGAGATCGGCGCGTATAGTCCGATCCCCGGTCTTATTCGGTCCACCCCTTGGTGCAGCTCCCTCCACAATCACAGACCTGCATTTTTTCACCCAATTTTGTTCATCCATTCTCTCCACATGTCCATACTATCCCAGTCTACTTGTACGCATCACCTCGCTAATACTCTTTATACCTAAACGTCTCCTCAGCTCAACATTTGTTATTCTATCCTGTAGCCTGGCCCCACACATCCATCTCACCATTCTCATCTCATTACGCTCCATTCTGTTGACATCCTCTACTTTAACGGCCCATGTTTCTGATGCATACGTCATTGCACTTCTAACACATGAGGCATACACCTTTCCCTTCAGGGGGAGAGGCATTCTTTTCATGGTCAGGATTGGCATCAATTCTCTGAACTTCCCCCAGCCACACCTAATTCTAGTAACAGTGGCAGCCTCAGCCCCACCACCGGCAGAGATGGTATCTCCTAGGTAACAAAACTTGTTCACCAGCTCCAAAGACTCATTTCCAAAGTTCACAGCCACAGGATCATCACTTAACACAAGCTCGCCTTTGCACACTACGCACTCAAATTTCTCTATTTCTGACTTATCCTTCGGCAGGGGCCCCTTTATTCTACTACAGTGCTTACTCCCATGGTGTACCCAACATCGACAGATGCTACATTGAATTGAGTTAACGCCCACTCCCTTTCCACACACTGCACATGGGTATGCACTGCTCTTTTCCACATTGCCTCGTCTCAAACTACAATGCATAACCTTGGTTTTGTTAATATTGACTCTTAAACCCTTGCTCGCCATGCCCTCTCTCCACTCTCTGAATTTGGCCTGTGTCCCGATATTCAAATCGGGTACATCGGGACCAACATCGTGAATGTGTGAAAGTGGCTTTAACACCATATGTATTGATGATATCTGTCAGGCTGCCTGACGTTGTGGCGTCGTCCTCGTCGGGTCGGCCACGTGTCACCATCATAAGTCCATCGCCCCTCGTCGTGTTCCCCACGTGCCACGTCGGGGTAGGTCGGGGTACGGTTTTGACCGGAATTTTGACCGTTACAGCATTGACGTGGCGCCATCGTGTTGCAACCGTGGTACCATCTGGCCCGGCGTGGCTACGACGTGTCACCGTCGAGGCTTCGTCGTCAAACGCGTACATCCTGTCACTGTCTCTGCCGATGTACCAATTTGTGTACCTCGGGGTACATCGGGACCAACATCGTGAATGTGTGAAAGTGGCTTAAAAGAGCAGCTGGCCTCCAGTTCAAACCACATCCCTGACACTGGATCAACGTTCCAAGTAGTCAGGAATAAAAAAGCCCTGAACAAAATACCCATTGCCAACAAATTCAGCAGACTCAGGGGTAATGTGGAAGAACCAGAGTCTGTGGATTGCACCCCCAGAAATAAAACAATTAAAAGAGGATCTCATCTGAACTCCAAAGAGAGGGCATATCAACCCCCTAAAAACAAATCCACGCCCCCCAAAGCAAAGCCGACCAGTAAAAAGGAGACCAAAACCCAAATCGTCAGCGACTCCTTCATGAGGGGCAAGGGGGCTGCATTGGCCAAGCTGGCTCCAGGCAAGCGGTCGGTAAAAGTAATACCTGGTGCCAAGTTATCACACATAACAAAATGATGACATCAGGAATTCCTCTATCCCTCATGACACTTGCTTAGTAGTGTGCGTAGGTAGCAATGACGCATATGACAATGGACAATCCAAGGATACAGACATTCTAACCAAATACAGTAACCTCATCCAAGAAATGAAAAAGAAAACTAAAAAATGCTTGTCAACTTGCATCCCGCCCCGTATGAGAGTAAGTGGTTATGCAAAGAACAGAGTTGCTGCACTAAACCAATCTGTGAAGCAACTCTGTGAAAAAAATAAGGTCACCTTCATAAACCACTATCACGATATGCAAGGCAAAAATGCTCTGTTCAAACGAGACGGCATCCATCTTTCATATCTTGGTACCTCATGGTATTCATACCAAATACACGAGGAACTGTTCAAGTACCATGAGAGGAAGGATAATCTCCTTAAATCCCCCTCCCCTTCAACCCAAGCCTCTCCCGCCCAGATCTTATCATCTCCCTTCCCTTGCTCCCTACCTCCCCCCTTCCCCCCTCTCCACTCATAGCACGACAAATCTTCTCAACTCCCTCCTCCCCCATAGCTTCCCCGCACCCACCCCCCATTCTCTTCCCCGAACCTGACCCGTCCTCCCCCCTCCACCCCCAGCTGCTCCTCCTCCTCCCACTACCTCCCTCCCTCTCCCTAATTTCATTAATATTTTTACAGGAATTGGAAGCTTTAAAAATATTAATGACATTTGGAAAGAGGTGAACAAAGTGCGAGGGAGAAAGACAAGTACTGTCGCTCACCCAGAACCGGAAAAACAAGCTGACCTATTTATGGATAAATGGGCATATGCAGCTAGTAGTGACTCCCTACCACAGGACGTTAGGGAGGCTGTTAAGGGATGGGAAGAAAATAGGAGAGATTTTATTATGAACTCCTTAAATATAGGAGATGTATCGGGAGTTGACATAACTAAAGATAAATTATTAAGGTCAATAAAATCAGGTAAATCTAGTGCTCCAGGAGAGGATGGGATAACTTATGAAGTACTAAACTGTCTAGCGAGTATCGAAAATAGTCCATTATTACACCTATTCAATATGAGCCTGAAAGAAGGCAAACTTCCCCGTGCCTGGAAGAAGGCAATTATTATTCATGTCCCCAAAGGTAACGGAGAATTTAGACCGGTTTCACTAACGTCATGTTTCTCCAAAATGATGGAGAGAATCATGTTGGAGAGGCTACTTTACATTATAGGAGATGGGTTCAGCAGCAATTTGTTTGGCTTTAGAAAGGGTAGAGGTACATCAGATGCTGTAATACAATGTTTGACCAGCGACACTGATTTCTGCCGAGTCTATATAGATCTGAAGGGTGCATTTGACAAAGCAAATGGGGAAATTAGTATGTATGAACTAGCAAACCTTGGGGTAAAAGGAAACCTACTCCATTGGATTGGTGATTATGTTTTCGGGCGTAGAGCTCAAACATGGTACCAGGGGGCACTATCACAGGAGAAAATATTAGAGCTAGGTACTCCTCAAGGCGGAGTTTTAAGTCCAACCCTATTCA
Organism: Paralithodes platypus; assembly: GCA_032716605.1. Classification (NCBI taxonomy): domain Eukaryota; kingdom Metazoa; phylum Arthropoda; class Malacostraca; order Decapoda; family Lithodidae; genus Paralithodes; species Paralithodes platypus. Next base: position 22,972,139 of record CM064565.1, on the reverse strand, counting down.
ACATTTTAATGAATAAAATAGCTCAAAAATACCTCGGTAGTAAAGTACGTATAGGTATATATGCTGAAGACATAATGATGCCGAGTAATAATATACATGATATGCAAGGCCCACTTAATACATTTGGCAGGTTAGCACATACAATGGGGCTTATCATTAATGAAGGCAAAACTAAATTTCAATGTAGATCAAACCGAGAAGAACAAGTTATCATTAATGGTCAGCCAATAGAGAGGGTACGCACTTATAAATACCTTGGAATGTACATAGGTTATACAGCAGATAGTAAAGATGCAGAATTAAACCATATAATAACACAATGCAAATCTCGGATGCAACCCTTGAGATCGTTAGCCTGGAGTGGTGCAGGGGTCGGTGTACCGGTATTAAAAATGATGTACCAAACAACTATCAGGTCTGTGGTGGATTATGCTAGCCCTGTCTTGTCTTGGAGAAGGTAGGCTCGAAAAGTTAGAAAAGGATCAAAATGAAGTAATGCGGATTGTATTAAACTGCCCTCCAAATGCAATGATCTATCCAATGCAATGGGAATTAAACCTAGGGTCATTAAGAAATAGAATTGAAGAGGTAAATATTATAGCTGCTATTAGACATACAAGATCAGGAGGTGGGATTAAATTATCAAATAACCTTACTGAAGTTATACATAACTTCCGAACCTTCAGGAAACAAGGCAAGCAAGGGTATTTAAAAGGACTGATTTCGAATGTTAGGATGTATAATTTATCAAATGCTTGTGTAGTCCCTCAATCTATATCTCAACTTCCACCCTGGGAGGAGCAAATAACTGAAATAGATATAATACCTTTGTTAAAGTAAAAATGTATGTAGAAATTATAGAACTTAAAACAATAGTAGAAGAACATATAAGTAAGTTGTATGAGGCTGATGTAGCCCACGTGTATTGTGATGGCTCAGTAGCAGAAGATGGAAGAGCAGGGTGTGGTGTCTTGGGGATAGACAAGGCAAATAATGAAAAAAATGAGAGTGAACATTGTTATAGAATAGCTGATAACGTATCTTCAACCCTAGCAGAAATGTGTGCCATTTTCTATGGACTACTAGAAATTAGAAATGGAGAGGGAGATGTTTGTTTTTTCGTCGATAGTCAAAGTGCCCTGGAATCCTTAAATAGCAAGCACCCAGTATGTAAGGACATAGTTGATCAGTGTAAGATTATTATACATAATCTTCGTAATAAACACAGGAAAATTACCTTCACTTGGATACCGTCCCACGTAGGGATAGTTAACCCGGGAACTGCTGGGAGACTCTTAAGAGTTCCCCCGGCGGACTGCGGGGAGACTCTTATGAGTGAGTGAAAAAAAAAATCAACTTTTGACATCGAAAACAAAAATATATATATATTTTTATTTTTTTATTTTTTTATTTTTTTTTGGCCCCTGGGCCATGCAAAATCTCAGTCCTCTACCTCCCCTCCTTCCCCACTTTCCTCCTCTCCTTCAGTTATCACCTATTTTCCCTGTTATTCCCTTATTCTGAGGTATATTTTCGTGCTAACATTAGCGAGTTGCAAGCAGGGTGTTGTCATCAGGAGTATGTCATCAGGAGTATATTACACAAACTGTAGGAGTCTATGTAACAAAATGAACGAACTTAGAGCCCTTGTTAGCAAAGAAAATATAGACATAATAGCGCTAACTGAAACGTGGATTAATACAGAAATCAGGCATTTTTTAGCAGAATTTGATATACCAGGATATAGTTTGTTTAAATATGACCGAACAAGTAAGAGGGGTGGCGGTATAGCAGTGTTTGTCAGGAGTACATTAAAAAGCTGTATTAAATCAGGTATTAGACTAAATAACGATAATGAAAGTGTTTGGGTAGAGGTTAACGAAGGTAGTGAGACCATAGTTATTGGAGTTATGTATAGACCGCCAAATATGAGTAGAAATGACGGAACGTCCATTATGGGAGGAAATAAAAATGGCATCAAGGTTTAGCAATGTGTGCATTATGGGGGATTTTAATTTTCCGAATATAGATTGGCAGCATCAAATAGGAGACTCTGATTCTGAGGAGTTTTATAGAGGTAGTACAAGATAGTTTTTTATTTCAATTCATAGATACGCCGACTAGAGGTAATAATATTCTCGATTTAGTTTTTCAGTAACAATGAACATATGGTAAATAATGTAGAGATAGGGGACCACCTAGGAAATAGTGGACCACAATTCTGTGTATTTTAATATACAATGGAAAGGTAATACCAGAGAGAATACAACATTAATACCTGACTTTAGAAAAGCCAATTATGGGGGGTTAAGAAGAGCCCTATTAGCGGACCCTATGGTAAAAAAATTAAGTCGATCCAGGTGTCCAAATGAGTGTACCCCGTCTCAGGCACCTGTCATCTTAAGTCAGGAAGAGACGTCAACCTTGGTAGATACATACGATAATTTTATCAAGTCAGTATTCAATGCACAAAATAAATACAATCCCCAAAAGAAAATTTAGATCAACTCAGAAACCAACCCAAATGGATGAATAATAGACTATTAGATCTTCTAGGACAAAAGAGAGGAATATATAGAAAAATTAGAAAAGGCGAAATTCACCTACTTGCTTACTATCAGAATCTATCAAGACAGGTAAAAAAGGATATTAGGAAAGAAAAAGAAATTATGAAATTAAGGTTGCCAATGACTCAAAAAATAATCCTAAAGCTTTTTACCAACTATATAAATCCAAGGTTAGAGATGTAATTGGTCCCCTTAAAACTTCGATAGGAGAAATGACAGAAAATGATTTAGAAATGTGCAGTACATTAAATAGTCATTTTCTTTTCTTTTCCACAAATGAAAATTTGGCACAGTTTCCAGAAGTCCGTAAGGTATATAGCGATAGTATAGAAAATAGGTTAAGTACGGTTACTATAAGTAGAAATGATGTGCTTAAGGAAATTGACAGACTGAAACCTCATAAATCGCCTGGTCCTGATGAGGTATATGCTAGAGTATTAAAAAGACTGTAGTGATGAGTTAAGTTACCCATTAACATTTTTATTTAACAAGTCATTGGAGACAGGTATAGTTCCAGAAGCTTGGAAGCTTGCAAACGTAGTTCCGATCTTCAAAAAGATGACAAATCAATAGCATCCAATTACCGTCCCATTAGTCTTACATCAATCATAGGAAAGCTACTAGAGTCAATTATTGCTAGTAAAATTAGAAACCACTTAGATACATTTAATTTAATAAATTCTTCTCAGCATGGATTCACTCAGGGACGTTCTTGCCTTACTAATTTGCTTAGTTTTTTCTCAGAGGTATATGAAGCAGTAGATAATGACAAGTCATATGATATAACATATTTAGATTTCAGTAAAGCTTTCGACAGAGTCCCCCATGAGAGATTGATGAGAAAGGTTGAGGCGCATGGAATAGGTGGGGCGTTGTTGGGATGGATTAGGTCATGGCTAATTGGTAGGAAGCAGAGAGTCAGCATAAATGGTACGAAGTCAGAATGGGGAGCAGTCAAAAGTGGTGTTCCCCAGGGATCTGTATTAGGTCCTCTGTTGTTTGTTATATATATATAAATGACCTTGATTTAGGTATAACTAGTAGGATAAGTAAATTTGCAGACGATACCAAAATGGGGAGAACAATTGATTCAGATAGAGATATAGAGTGCCTCCAAAGGGATCTAGATACCTTACGCGAATGGTCAGTAAATTGGCAGATGAAGTTTAACATTGACAAATGCAAGGTATTAAAGATAGGGAAGATGCATACAAATGTTAAATATAAACTAGCTAATGTGGAATTAGAAAACTCGAATTGTGAGAAAGATCTAGGTGTGTTTGTTAGCAATGATTTGAAGCCTAGACAAACAGTGTATAAGCGTTCGAAACAAGGCAAACAGGATTCTCGGGTTCATCTCAAGGAGTGTGAGTAACAGAACTGCTGATGTTATCTTAAAACTTTACTTGTCATTAGTGAGACCCCATATGGATTATGCTGTTCAATTTTGGTGTCCTTATTACAGAATGGACATAGATTCATTGGAGAGAGTACAACGTAGAATGACAAAAATGATCCATAATATTAGAAATCTTCCGTATAAAGAAAGGTTGAAGAAATTAGGCTTACATTCGTTAGAGAGACGCAGAGTTAGAGGGGATATGATAGAGGTGTTCAAGTGGGTTAGTGGGATTAACAAAGGGGACATGACAAATGTACTAAAGCTCAGTGATAGCGAAAGAACTCGTACCAATGGTTTCAAATTAGATAAATTTCGTTTCAGAAAAGATATAGGCAAATATTGGTTTGGTAACAGAGTTGTAGATGGGTGGAATGGACTACCAAGTGCTATAGTGGGATTAAAAACGATAGGGAGCTTTAAGATAAAATTGGATAAGCATATGGACGAGAAGGGTTGGGTGTGAAGGGGGATCAGCAGGGTTGGGTCAATCAGCGCTCTGCAGACCCCCATAATCCTGCGTTAATCTCTAACCGTTTTGGTAAGATGATCCTCAGGGTATTAGAGTGTTGAGCATATAATTGGGCTTTGTAATTGGGGTTGTGTGGGACAGAGATCTGCCTTGCTTAGGCCAATCGGCTTTCTGCAGACTCCCATTTTCTTATGTTCTTATGTTCTTATCACTGATGGCAAGCGAGTGCAAGCGAGTGCAAGAGAGAGAGAGAGAGTATCGATCGACTGTGTCTCAGTGGCCTTGGGGGAAATTGGCGGGAAAGCAGTTTGCCTCACCCATACATTATACAACTCGCGGGCTATATCTCCGATTTTGACCATCCAAACGCTGTTTTCACTAGTTTTATTGTTGTTTCAGGTTAATACCTTTATAATCAACCCATAATAGGCGCATATGGATAAGTATTAATGCTATTAATGGCACAATGAATATTTTAGTGACGGAAACACCTCAAATACGTCAGCACAGGGGGACGTTTCCAATTACCCCCATGCGCACTTCAGAGGTTACCAATGAAAGAGTCGATAAGCTAGCAAAACTAGGGACAGAAAAAGAAACTATTGATCTAGACTGCATGCTATCACTGAAACAAATAAAATCAATAATACGTAAAAAGCAGGATGAACAAATGATTGAAAAAATGCAAACCAGATACAGTAACAGCCAGACTTTAGATCACTACATTAATGTTGCAACAAACTTTACATATGGGCGATACAGGAATGCTTCTAAGGATTTCTTATGCACTAGATAAAAATTAGGATATAAGTACATGTGGCAGCTAGGAGTGAAGAAAGCAGAAGATGAAATTTGCTGCCATTTCTGTAAGGAACCAAGATGTCACACCCTGCATCACTATATTCTACAGTGTCCTAAACTGACAAATTGTAGAAATCCTCTTATAAACAATGTTACCGAACAAGTAATATGGATGATTAACAACAATAAAGTTGAATGTTTAGCTAAAATGTGTAAAAATATAGGGATATTGTAAAGATAAGCAGTTAAGATATAAATTGTCTTGATGCCTTCATTATAAATATTGTTATTATTATTTGACTTATTATTATTTTTATTATTATTATTATTATTATTATTATTATTATTATTACTATTATTATTACTATTATTATTATTATTATTATTATTATTAGTTTTATTTTTATCTTAGTTATTTATATTATAATTATTATTATTATACTTATTGTGTTAACTTTTTAATTTTATTACTATAGTGATGTACTATAATTAACTAGCTACTATCTACAATTTACAAGTCACCAAAATATAGATACTGTAGCTAAATTAGTTTGCCATAAATGTGTGAATCTTTGCTAATGACCCCAGGTGGGCTGGGGGACGGTCCGGTTTCCTCGTTAAGAGGTAATCTTTGCTAATGACCCCAGGTGGGCTGGGGGACGGTCCGGTTTCCTCGTTAAGAGGTAATCTTTGCTAATGACCCCAGGTGGGCTGGGGGGCGGTCCGGTTTCCTCGTTAAGAGGTAATCTTTGGTAATGACCCCAGGTGGGCTGGGGGACGGTCCGGTTTCCTCGTTAAGAGGTAATCTTTGCTAATGACCCCAGGTGGGCTGGGGGACGGTCCGGTTTCCTCGTTAAGAGGTAATCTTTGCTAATGACCCCAGGTGGGCTGGGGGACGGTCCGGTTTCCTCGTTAAGAGGTAATCTTTGCTAATGACCCCAGGTGGGCTGGGGGACGGTCCGGTTTCCTCGTTAAGAGGTAATCTTGCTAATGACCCCAGGTGGGCTGGGGGACGGTCCGGTTTCCTCGTTAAGAGGTAATCTTTGCTAATGACCCCAGGTGGGCTGGGGGACGGTCCGGTTTCCTCGTTAAGAGGTAATCTTTGGTAATGACCCCAGGTGGGCTGGGGGACGGTCCGGTTTCCTCGTTAAGAGGTAATCTTTGCTAATGACCCCAGGTGGGCTGGGGGACGGTCCGGTTTCCTCGTTAAGAGGTAATCTTTGCTAATGACCTCAGGTGGGCTGGGGAATGGTCCGGTTGGTTTCCTCGTTAAGAGGTAATCTGACCGTTTTCCAGCCCACTGGTGATTGGCAGGGATTAACTAACTGCCCCTGTCTCAAAATCTAGACAGGAGGTCATATACATTCCATGTACTTTAGTTGATTTACTGTATTGTATGTGAAACAGATAATATGGATGTTCAACAGTGGAACTATGTACAACCTTTTAAAAGAATGTAAAATTATAAAACATATAATTTGATGTGTAGCTATGCTCTTCAACTAAACACATGTACAATCTAGTGGTGCCTTACAGGCCACCCTGGGTCAGCGAACCTACGCTCCCTAACCATACTGCTGTATTGTCCTCAATATTCTCGGCTAATGGCTTGATGTACAAGTACCTCCGGATATGCGGCACTGTCCCTCCCGGAGGACCACTTGCACCTTCCCTCCGAATATTATTTTATGGAAATAAAATAATATGAATCTGAATCTGAATCTGTATGGCTGTATGTTTTGGGTGCTGGGGCAATGCCTTCTCTATATATAGAAGGCATTGGCTGGGGTCTGGTGACTGGGTCACGACGGGTAGGGTCCCTCTAGGATGTTTAAGGAGGGATTAACACGGTCGGGGCTCAGTTGGGGGTCTTGTGGGACAGCATGCGTGTTTAAAAACAAAAAACAATCTGATCAAGGTCTATAACTGGGACTCATGTATTTTAGATATGTCTTTATTATAATACTGTATATACTAAACTTAGGTAGTGTTAAAAATTATCTTCAATATCAATGTATTACTCATCTAACTATATATGTAATGACAGTTTAAGCTAGAAATAGGGTGAAGATTGCGTATGCACCTTCGCCCTTTTGAGATAATGTAACTATGATACTTGTGTAACATTTGTACTTTTCTCAATAAAACAATCAAATCAAATCAAATCAAATCGTTCCCCCCCTCCCCTCTCTCGTCCCCCCCCCCCCTCCTCCTTCTCCCTCTCGTCCTCGTCCTCCTCCCCCTCCTCCTCCTCCCCCCTCCTCCTCCTCCTCCTCCTCCTCCTCCTCCTCCTCCTCCTCCTCCTCCTCCTCCTCCTCCTCCTCCTCCTTCGTTCCCCTCCTCTTCATGTACCATTTTTTCACTTTCCCGTCGATAATTCGGTAGAAAAAATGTATTTGATCTACCTCTGACCTATTATCGTTCTTTTCTCTCACTTCCTTTGTTATTTCTCTCATATTATCGTGTGTGTGTACTGTATGGTTGTATAGATGTGTGTGTATGTGTGTACTGTATGGTTGTGTAGATGTCTGTGTGTGTGTACTGTATGGTTGTGTAGATGTGTGTGTGTGTGTGTGTGTGTACTATATGGTTGTGTAGATGTGTGTGTGTGTGTGTACTGTATGGTTGTGTAGATGTGTATGTGTGTGTGTGTACTGTATGGTTGTGTAGATGTGTGTGTGTGTGTGTGTACTGTATGGTTGTGTAGATGTGTGTGTGTGTGTGTGTACTGTATGGTTGTGTAGATGTGTGTGTGTGTGTACTGTATGGTTGTGTAGATGTGTGTGTGTGCTGTATGGTTGGGTAGATGTGTGTGTGTGTGTGTGTGCTGTATGGTTGTGTAGATGTGTGTGTGTGTGTGTGTACTGTATGGTTGTGTAGATGTGTGTGTGTGTACTGTATGGTTGTGTAGATGTGTGTGTGTACTGTATGGTTGTGTAGATGTGTGTGTGTGTACTGTATGGTTGTGTAGATGTGTGTGTGTGTGTGTACTGTATGGTTGTGTAGATGTGTGTGTGTGTGTGTGTACTGTATGGTTGTGTAGATGTGTGTGTGTGTGTGTGTACTGTATGGTTGTGTAGATGTGTGTGTGTGTGTACTGTATGGTTGTGTAGATGTGTGTGTGTGTGTGTGTGTACTGTATGGTTGTGTAGATGTGTGTGTGTGTACTGTATGGTTGTGTAGATGTGTGTGTGTGTGTGTGTGTACTGTATGGTTGTGTAGATGTGTGTGTACTGTATGGTTGTGTAGATGTGTGTGTGTATGTGTACTGTATGGTTGTGTAGATGTGTGTGTGTACTGTATGGTTGTGTAGATGTGTGTGTGTGTACTGTATGGTTGTGTAGATGTGTGTGTGTGTGTGTGTGTACTGTATGGTTGTGTAGATGTGTGTGTGTGTGTGTACTGTATGGTTATGTAGATGTGTGTGTGTATGTGTACTGTATGGTTGTGTAGATGTGTGTGTGTACTGTATGGTTGTGTAGATGTGTGTGTGTGTGTGTACTGTATGGTTGTGTAGATGTGTGTGTGTATGTGTAATGTATGGTTGTGTAGATGTGTGTGTGTATGTGTACTGTATGGTTGTGTAGATGTGTGTGTGTACTGTATGGTTGTGTAGATGTGTGTGTGTGTTGTGTGTGTGTGTGTACTGTATGGTTGTGTAAATGTTTGTGTGTGTGTGTGTACTGTATGGTTGTGTAGATGTGTGTGTGTTTGTGTACTGTATGGTTGTGTAGATGTGTGTGTGTGTGTGTACTGTATGGTTGTGTAGATGTGTGTGTGTGTGTTACTGTATGGTTTGTGTAGATGTGTGTGTGTGTACTGTATGGTTGTGTAGATGTGTGTGTGTGTACTGTATGGTTGTGTAGATGTGTGTGTGTACTGTATGGTTGTGTAGATGTGTGTGTGTGTACTGTATGGTTGTGTAGATGTGTGTGTGTGTGTGTGTGTACTGTATGGT